>VDFB02254665.1:0-66783 GCA_007258455.2 Sequoia sempervirens
AAGAAGAAAGAAGAGAAGGAAAGATCCATGCTTGTTTAGATTGCTCTACATGTCCAAGATGAAAGAGATCAGTGGTACATTGATAGTGGTTGTTCAAGTCACATGACAGGAGACAAAAGTAAAATTCTCTCCTTAAAAAGGATGAATGGAGGTACAGTAAAGTTTGGAGATAATACAACTACAAGAATTGTAGGGAAATGCTCTCTTAGCCTAGATAATGGAAGGACAAGAACAGCAAACGTACTATACGTTGAAGAATTGAAACATAATTTGCTAAGTGTAGGCCAAATGTGTGATCAAGGTCACACTCTTACATTCCATGAAGAGGGGTGTGAAATTAAGAAAGCAGGAAAACTGGTTGCAAATGCCAATTGAATGGCAAACAATCTTTATGTTCTAATCGAAATCCAAGGTGAAAAGTGTTGCATAAGTCAAGAAGATGAAAGTTGGCTATAGCACAAGAGGATGGGGCACACAAATTTTGACAACCTAGTAAAGATCAGCAAAAAGCAGGCAGCAAGAGACATGTCTAAGATCTACAAGCCTTCTAATGTCATTTGTAAACAATGCCAACATGGAAAGCAGACAAGGGTAAGGTTCAAAATGGAAGAATATTCTACATCTAAACCATTGGAGCTTGTACACACAGATTTGTGTGGACCAACACGAATAAAGAGTATGCAAGGTGAATATTACTTCATGTTATTAATTGATGATTTTTCTAGAATGACTTGTGTAACCTTCTTGAAAGAAAAATCATAAGCTTTTGAAAAATTTAAGGCATTTGAAGCCTTAGTAGAAAATGAATCTTGATTCAAAATCAAATGTCTAAGGTTTGATCGAGGTGGTGAGTTCACCTCAAATGAGTTCATAGAGTTCTGTGAACAAAAAGGAATAAGGAGACACTACTTAGCTGCTAGAACTCCACAACAAAATGGTGTTGTGGAAAGGAAGAACATAACAGTACAAGAGATGGCAAGAACAATGCTAAATGAGTCCAAATTATCAAACTCATTCTAGAAGGAATCAGTGCTCACAATAGCATACATTTTGAATCCAGGTCAAATTAGAGTAAATCATGATAAAACCCCATATGAGTTATGGAAAGAAAGACCTGTGACAGTAAAATATTTTAGAGTGTTTTGTAGTAGATGCCATATAAGAAGAGATGAAGAGGGTCTTGGTAAGTTCGATTCAAGATCCAATGAAGGAATATTTCTTTGGTACTCCTTAAAAAGCAAAGCTTATAGATGCTACAACAAAAAGATTGCAAAAAATGGTGGAAAGTGCAAATGTGAGGGTTGATGAGGAAAGATACTACAAATTAAAGGCATTAGAAATAGATTACCAAGAGGAAGAAAATTACAAAGAGGAAGAAAGCTGCAAAGAGGAAGTAGAGGAAGTATTGGAGAATATTGAGCAAAGAAACACAAAAACTCCATCTAGGACAACTTTCAAAGCACAATCCAAAACACTGTCTAGATTTGTTCAAAAGAATCATCTCGAAGATTTAATTACAGGAGATAAAGATACTGAAATCTAGACAAGAAGAAGATTGGCCAAACTGCCAGAGCTTGAAAACTTGTCTTTGTTATCCATGATTGAGCCTAAGAACTTTATAGAAGTGAGCGAATTTTTTTTTTGGATAACAGCCATGGAAGAATAATTGAATCAAATTGAAAGGAATGAAACTTGGGAACTTGTCCCGAGACCCAAAGATAAAAATATGATTGACACAAAATGGGTTTTTAGAAACAAGTTGAATGAGGATGGTGAATTGGTAAGGAACAAAGCAAGGCTGGTATTCAAGGGGTATGCCCAAGTAGAAGGGATTGATTTTGAAGAAACTTTTTTCCCTGTTGCACATTTAAAAGCTATAAGAATGTTCCTAGCGTTCACTTGTTACAAGGATTTTAAGTCTACCAGATGGATGCTAAATCAACATTTTTGAATGGGCACTTAAAAGAAGAAGTGTATATAAAGCAACTTGAAGGATTCATCTTGTCTGAAAACAAAGATTTTTTATGTAAATTCAAGAAAGCTCTTTGTGGTTTAAAACAAGCTCCTTGAGCTTGGTACTCTAGATTGGATAAATACTTACAAGAGCAAGGTTTTAAAAGGGGCATTGTTGATAGTAATATGTATTTCAAAGCCGAAGGGGAGCATCAATTAATTATTGTGGTAAATGTAGATGACATCATTTTTGGAGGTAGCAATAATAAGATGTGTCAAGATTTTTCTCAAGATATGTAGAAAGAGTTTGAAATGTCAATGCTCGGAGAGTTGTCCTTCCTAGGATTATAGATTTCTCAATCACAGGAATATTTATATCCTAGACTAAATATATTAAAGAGATGCTAAAGAAGTCTTGAATGGAAGAATGTTATCCAGTCAGTACTCCCATGATTACAGGATGTAAACTAAGTAAAGATGATGAGTCTCCTAATGCAAATCAGTCTCTTTACAAATCAATGATTGGAAGTTTACTTTATGTCACTATATCAAGACCTAATACTATGCAAGCAGTAGGTATGGTTGCCAGATTTCAGGTTGCACCCAAAGAAACTCATGTGTAGGCAGTCAAGAGAATATTCAAGTACTTGAAAGGCACATTAGATTTTGGGCTATGGTATCCAAAAGGTGATGTCTTCACATTAACAGCAAATACAGATGCGGATTGGGCAGGCAGTGTTGATGACAGGAAAAACACAAGTGGTGGTGCATTCTTTCTTGGAATAAGTCTTGTCTCATGGCCAAGTAAGAAACATTGTAATGTCCCGTTTTGATGAGATTCAATGGATCGATCTTGGCAAAGATCAACTACATAATATAGCCGCCTAAATCTTCATTTGTCACCATTATTAAATCAAAGGCATTATTGATGAAGATATTTGTTATCGGGCTCTTAATCTATTATCTCTACCACACCCTTCATTGGTCATTTGGGATTTTGACGTGGAAGTCAGTGATTCCCATACTTGCTTAGACTTTAATATCAAGTCAAAATCATTGAATGGTGAGTTCGAAGGTTTTATTAAGCCGCCAACCATATTTGTCCCTACCGCAGCCATATTGAGGTTGAATGCATTCGTATTATTATTTGCAGTCGGTTGAGGATGGGGAACATGCTTTAGACCTCCATCGCTACATTCTCTGGGCACCATGATTAGAGAAGTCACATGCTATAGTGATCAAGCGTTTCAGGATACATACACCTTTGTACTAGAATAGCCGATATTGTCTTGCCTATTGAGCCAACTTGGGAAATGCTGTCGAAGTCAAAGAGGTGTTGGGCTTATAAGATATCCAATTGCCAACATAAGGATTTGAAGTTATGGGGGAAGACTTAGCAAAAAGACCAATGATATATGGGAGTTTTAGTAAAAGCGAATAATATAATTAAAAGACAATAAATACAACGATTATATTAAGGAAGGCATCGATTGGTTTTAACAAAGGGTCGTGACTTTATAAAAGGTTATATCCTTTTCTGAAGAGACATCTCCTTCATGTTGAAGAATTATGATATAAAAGGATAATAGGAAGTGTGAAGAGAAGCATGGAATATTATTGCAGATATATACCTCTTAAAGAGCAGATTTATGGTGCTCACAAGGAGTCGTGATCGTGCTATGGTCGTATGAAATAATTGTAATGATCAGATACAACGGACAGATTCTATCGCATGTATTTAAGGCACTAAATCAGAGACAATGAATTACTTATTAATACAAACTTAAATTCCAGATTCATATTAAGAATCCGACATCACCTTATAGTCCTATCATCTATTTCTACCATTATATAAATATCATATAAGTAACTAGTGTTATTCATTTTTATCATCTCTTAAAAAAACGCATGATGTTTGACATATTTTTTATATCTCGTTTATAAAATAGAAGCAAGATTTAAAGTGATTCTATTTTGTGATTTGTTGAAAACATGTTTACATTGTCAACTCTTAATGGATTTAATCGTGAAAATCACTCAACTTGGGCTCGGTTCATTACAGTGGTATCAGAGCTGGCGAACTTGCTAGCCTGTTGGGGAAAGTCAGAATTTGTAATGAGCCTAACTCAAACTGACTTCAAACACTTCAATTTTCTGCCTTTGTAATTCCGTCAAACATTTGGTGTGCAAAGTTCTTGCTTGCTGATTTGAAGTTTCTAGTTTGATGTTGTTGTTTGGAATGAATGCTAAGATGATCTGAATGTTTTTAAAGATTTCTATGATGTTTAAGCAAAGATCTAAATGCAATGCAATACTCTTTTTGGATTTTCAAATGCAATTAGATGAAAACTACATGAAGAAAGTGCATCTACAGCCAATTGACATTTTATCAAACACTTGGCATGCATACTAATAAGCTAATTATGAATGATATAAACATGCTCAATTACAACCATAGATAATCAGTAACTTATGTCTCCTTTATTGAAATGAAATGTTCAATACAATGCTACTACAAGAGGCCAAGACTCTTGGCATTACAATGGTTTTGCAATATATGATAATGCTGGTAATTGAAATGCACCTACAGCAGCAATGCAAACTAATTGATATGCAATGATATAGGCCGAATAAAATAGAGGAACCTGGCCACAAGCAACGCCCTTGATAGTGGATGAAGTAGCAACCATCAACAAGTCAAAATGATCTCCCTCAAGGCCAAATTGATAGCTCCAAGCTGCCTCCCTTGTTTGCTGATGTGATGCAGATATAATATGATATCGACCTCTAAACACTCTCAAATCACCTCTAGCAAGGCTGCCTAGTCTCCAAAGATGAAGCGCCTTCACTTCCAAGCAAAATTGAACCAAGGAGAGGCTTCCTCATGCAAAATCATGGTTCCTATATGTGATGTACCACCCCAAGTGGACACTTGCAAACTAAATTTTCTGCCTTGTTTAAATATTTGATTCACAAAATATTTGGGTTTTTGATTCTCAAATGGTATATTGCCAGGAAATTAAATGACACACACATACTTGCAAGTAGAGATATACTCAAATAGAAGCATCAACTTAGAAATCTGATTTTCAAGAGCATAGAATTCATTACATTGACTTCTCAAATCTGATCTTCACATACATCTTGAGATCACTATTGAATATTAAATGCAATAGAGAAATTGTAAGCGAACTCTAGCATGAACAGTAGTATATAAGTTCTTATATCAGACTGGTAACATTAAGTCTCAACACCCATACTCAGCAATTGCAAGACTTATAAAAGGTACAGCAGTTCATCATAAATCTGATCGCAGACCTAACCTTAAGGCAGACCCCTTACAACTAATTTTTGGGCATCACAATTGGAAAATAAGACAGTTAAACAACTCAGAGATACCACAGCCCAGACAAGTTCAGATTTTCAATTTATAATCAAGTTACAACTTACAAGACTTCCCTCTAACACTGTTAGACTGAACTGACTGAGATATATAACAACTAGTGAGGGATTTGACAGTTCAAGCAAGATACAATGAATATAAGGAAGTATCAGACCTGGAACAGCATGTATAGAAGTCTGGAATGTCAGAATAACCTCCAGTATTGCACAGAATTCCTTAGCAGCAGCAAACAGCAGGTCTCATGAAATCACTCAACTCAAATTGTAACTCATCCAATTCCCAGACCTCTGCAAAACCCCAACGAATGCTCAAAATCCACAATAATAAATGCCCAACACTGTAGCACGACACTGTTCACGCGTACTGTTCACTTGGCACTGTAGCGCGGGTACTGTAGCGCGGCACTGTTCACGCCACTGTAGCAGCTAACAAAAATTTCGATCTGCAAGTAATAAATGATATGGTACGGCTGGAGATACAATAGCCTGAGAAATAAGAATGAAGCTGGAAGTTGATCTCTTGTAGATTTAATATTTTCTTCTTCAAACCCTTACTTATTTTCCCCTGTAAGCACGAATGTAACTTCTAAACAAAGCTACCCTGTTAGCAAGCTTCAGCTGATCTTTCACAACCTCAGTATGCTTGATTCTGAAGAGTTGACGTTCTCCAAAACCTGATTGCAGAAACCCTTGTTTCTCCAACTCCAAATGTTTTCAGAGAGAAAAGAAAAATTCAAATGATCATCAATAATCAGTTCGATTTGTCTTGAAGAGAAATATATATCTTTTTCCTCAAAAGTTCGACCCTTTTCAAAAAATCAACTTAATTGCATTTAATAATATAATAATTCGCCCTTTTAGAGACTTAGGCAAATTATTAATAAATGGCGTCCATATTAAATGAGTAACAAATACTCATTTAATAATAATAATGCTCCTTTAATATAAAGTATTAAATACTTTATAATTTGCCATTAATAATTAATATTTTAATATTTCACCTAAAGTGACTTTATAATATAAGGTCATAATAATAATTATTAAATTATTATTAAATGCTCCCTTATTCACCGTTCGCTCATCAAACTGTCAAACTGGGTCGAAATTGAGATTGCCAACTGAGCCAGGTGCCCTGCCAAAAATAGTAACCCCTGTCGGCCTGACTTACTATAAATAGTAAGTGCCTGAATATCACTTTGTGAGTCCCTGCAAAGGCCCAAACCTGAATCAATTGGAGGAGTAAAGTCCTGAAACTCTGGATAACTGCCAAGGAAGACCCTCTCATCACATTTGTCAGCCTACGAGGGTCAAATGATAGGCTAATCCTTACGAACTCTGATGCTCGCATAAAGGGGACATTACACTATATACTGACCTTGATGGCTGTAATGTTATATCAGAATTAATAAAAATGATATATGCTGCAAATCGATCCCATGTCAAGCCAAATTGATGAAGACTTCAATCACCAAAATGTCTCCAACAAATACTCCAATCGAACTATGTAAAATTGGCCTTTGGCCACAAATTTTGTACCAATGAAAAAACTGTAATATCCTTCCCAATCTGCAACCCTTCAGAGGATATCTCACCACCTCAGTTATGCCAATCTAAGGGAGTTTTTGTTCCCAAAGATCAAGTTGATATTCTGCAGAAACCCTAGGCTCCACAAGATGCTCATCAAATGCAAATGTCAATAACTGGATGACGGAGAAGCAAGCCAACACCATCTATTTATTCTTTTTTCCTCAAGAGGTCAGCCCCTTCTAGAAGTCTCCAATAAAACATTATAATATTATATTATATTTACACTTTATTATAATAATATAAAATATAACTCATAAAGTGCAAATATGATATCTAACACAATATGTTATCCAACGATATGTTTTCTAACACAATGTGTTATCCAACATCCAAGATATCAAAACAAATAATTATCCAAGCATCCAATGAGCGAACCAACACCTGGGTAACTGCTGAGAGGACCCTCTATCCATGCCCTATTAGCCTACGAGGGCCATTGATAGGCTAATCATGCTGATATATGAATGTCTAACTAGAAGGGGACATTACAAAATTCAGATTATGATAACGAAAGCATGGCACCAAAGGATAGACAATGGTTAGTAAAAGCATTACAAGAAGCTGGTAACAAGCTTGACAATCAACACCAATCAAGAAATGATATCTCCAACACCTTGAATGAACTTGAGGGATATTTGAGTTTAGTGGAACACTCACCTTCAAATTTATTACAGCCAGCCCTTGTTCTTGTAGTAAACTCTCTAAGGCAACCAAAGTTGTTAAAGCATCTTGATAATGAGATCAAGCTGGTGGTTACTCATGCTTAAGTGAGATTTTGAGAATTTTGGTACCTCTAGTTCCTTATGACGATGATACCATGAAAGAGGTTTTGCACCTGATGGTAGATAGTTTCCAAGACCTAGATGATATAATTAGTAACCATTACTCAAGAAGAATGGACATATTAAAGATATTATCATTTCTTCGTCACAATTAAGAATGTACATGATAAAGGCGTGTTTGCCGCCATGAAAGATATTATGATTCTAGCTATCCAGGAGAGTGATCTTTTCTCCTGACACACCATATCTATACTATGGACTGTTTGGAAATGAGAATGGGTTTCCTTTTCATCTGCATATACATTGTTCCTCGATGTGTTCACACTATGTGAGGAGAAATTAAAACCTTACTTGGAAAAAGAAGAGCAAGAGAGGATCAATTCAAAAAATGAATGGGAGGAAGTTCCTTTAGTTGTACATACAGAAGATGAATGCAAGAAAATACAAGATGTGGAAATTGTTCATAAGGAGGAAGATAAATCTTCATATGTTTCCTCTATCACAACTGAAATAAGTACTCGGTTTCATAAGGGTTATGAGGCAGCTATTAATGGGGAGTCGATACATGAGGAACCAAGGAAGAATGATAATGGCTTCACATCTGTTGTAAATAATAACTTCTTTCATTTGAACGATGCAGGAGGTTTTTGGTTTGACTACCAAAATGAGCCTATGAGGAATGCATGTGAAATTCCTTTTGACCTTGAGGTTGCTCTTACTCCATCTCAAGGATCATGCATTGAGGATGACATAGAAGGGATTGAAACTATTGATCATAAAGCAGATTTTGTGCAGTCACTTAGGGATAAGGATTTTGGTCATAATTCTCCCCCACCTTTTGAGGACATGGTCTCTTCAAATCAATCAATTGTTAGTGATGAGAAGAGTACTCTTTCTAACGAAAGGGAATCAAAAGAGAGGTTATATGACAATTCAAGTCACCTTGAGGCCTTAGATTTATACACGAAAAGTGAAGCTAAATTGAGAGAAGAGCAAAGGCCCTCACAAGGAGCAAGAAATCCGATTGTAGTCATTGAACACTTTAGGGAAGAAGGGAACAAAGGAAAAATTGAAGAGATCAAGGAACTAGACAACATCCATGAGACCTATGATCCAGACCATTGTCTCGAAAATCTAAATAATAGTCTGGACCAGCAACAAGAGAGGCCTGATATTGGAATCAAGAATCACCTCCAATTTGTTAGTAATCCCTTGTTCGAAGTTGAAACTGATATGACTAATGATAACCCACTTTTCAAATTAGATAAAGAAGCTATTCTGGAATTAGGTGATAAGATTGAAGACAACAATGGATGCCTTGGTGACGGATATGAAAGAAGTCCTGAATTTTGTATACACCATAACAACAGTTCATTCAACTTGCAAGAACTTGAAATTCCCAAGGAAAGTTGGAAGAATAAATTCGTGGTGACCCCTGAAAACGAAGTGCAAATTTTATCTAGTTTGGATAGTACACATTGGCATGTGGAAAACATAATTCAAAATGCACCAAGAGGTCAAAGTGAGATTAATATGTCCCTTACTGATTTGCAAATAATGGAGAAATTAAAACAGCCTACTTGCACATGATTCATGACAAAGATATGGCTACCAAGATTGCAGATGAGGCATTAGAATTATACCACGAAACCAAGACCAAGGTCGATGAACCTACATTATGGCTTAGTGCAACCAAGGATTCCTTGAAGAATGTTCAAGTTTCTCTTCTAGAAGTCGACTATCTGTTGTGACGTTTTTCACACATCGCCCCATTGCAAATGGGGACCCCCTAATTTTTGCTTCGTTTCCGTCTTTTGGCTTGATTTTAGTTTGTTTTGTCGTTGTCTCTCTTTTCTACTGTCTGTCTTTCGGGGTGTGCCCGTCTGATGTGAGATTTTGGCTAAGTCTGAAGATTAGGGTTTGTACTTTCCTGCCAGTCCAAGGTCGAATAAAGTGAATTAATTGAAAATTGAGCTTAACATTGTTGTCAGCATGTTTCTGGCAGGCTCTTAGCAAATTTTCATCAAATTCCGGGTACTTACTATTTTTAGTAAGTGTGCAATTACAGGCAATCTGTCAACATTTTTGAGATTCCGACAGTCACACGGCATTCAGAGCACATCAAGCTGCTCGTGTGCAAAATTTGAGCTAAAACGGACAACTTGCTATTTTTAGCAGTTCAACTTCCAGAGCAGATTTCAAGGCCTAGATGTAGAGTTTTTTCTTTGCATGTCTGGATATTCCTTCTGGGTTTTTCGAGACCTTCGCGATGGTGTAACATGCAAAGAGAGACGACAACTTTCAGAATTCAGTCTTCCGAGACTATTTTTAGGGTTTGCATGTCGGGGAGTTTCTTTGCATGCGGATGATTCCTTATGGGTTTTGAGAGCCTCACGTAGTGGCGTGACATACAAATGAAGATAATCGCCAGAACTTTTTTTTACTTGGTACATCCGGCCCGGTTACCTTGACGCCAGTCTGGTGATACGCGTCTGCCCCGGCGGGACAAGCGAGATCATTTGATATGCATGCGAGCAAATTAGGGTTTGAAAGCTTGAACTTGAAAAGGAGGTAAAAGGTCAAATTTTAATCCGGTGTAAACCGGCCTGTCCCAGTATCCTTTAAGCTATCTATTTGGTAAAATTTCAAACCAAAAGCGGAGCACTTACTATTATAGTAAGTCATTTTGGCACCAGACTAAAAATAGCAAATTAGAGATTTAAATAAGATTTGACCAATAGGTTGGCAGTCCGCATTAGTGAGGCTGTTTAAATTTCAAGTCAATGGAGCTATGGAAGTGCTCCCGAGCCAGCGATTTACTATTTATAGTAAATCACCCTCAGAAATGGGCTAAAAATAACAGGCCGACTAAAAATAGCAATGTCAATAGGGTAACAAGGTCGTGAAGATGCAGCGTTTAAAATTTCAAATCATTCTGAGCTCTAGAGATGCAAAATCGAGAGACTTACTATAAATAGTAAGGCACAGGGAAGCTGGCAAAGACGAGAAAAATAGCTAAGTCTGGAACTTTATCCTTCACCACCTTGAAAATGAGCCCAGCTTGCCTTCAGGTATTTGAAAAAGTTTCTAAGGCATTGAAAAATCCCGCAGCTACCTGAAAATGCGCCCAACTCAAGGAAGAAGCATGAAAAATTTTCTAAGTATAAAAATCCACCTCCTAGGCCAAAATGCGCCCATGCAACAAGGTAGTCAAGGAAAGTCAAAGAACTTCATCCTGCAGCTATGCTAAAATGCGCCCACCTTGAAGCATGAGAGTTAAAAAAAATTTCTAAGTGTTTAAAATATCCTCCACCACCCCCAAAATGTGCCCAAGAGGAATTAACAAGGGAGAAAGTCAAAGGGGTCAACAATTTTCATCCTCCACCATGCCCAAAATGCGCCCAAGAGGAATTAACAAGAAATAAGTCAAAGGGGTCAAAGATTTTCATCCTCCTACATAGGCAAAATGCGCCCAAATGGGGCCATGTGAAGACAAAAATGGAGAAGCCCAATAGTCACTTGTTGGAGGCGTTACAAGTTTAATCCTCCATGCATGCTAATATGCGCCCAAGTTGAAGTGAGATAGAGGGTGAATAAAGTATGTTAGGCGTTGAAAATGCCAAGGTGTTAGAAAATATTGCCAAGGGTGGATAAAATGCTAGGCGTGGTTTTGTCCTTCATCAAGTATGCTATGTGCCTAAGTAGACCTTGAAGGAGGTGGAGTAGAGTTGATGAGAAAATATTGCGCCTAGGGTGGTGAAGTGAAAATACAGTGGTAAGGTGTGAAGTAAAATGCAAAGTGTTGAAAATATTTTCCTAGGCGTGGTGATGAATATCCTTTAGCATGTGTCATTTGCGCCCAAGGTGTTGAGTGAAGATGAATAATAATATTGCTAAGGCGTTGGCGTTTCAAATGAAATATCCTTCAAGTGTGAAGTAAAATATGCTAGGCGCCTTCATGAAAAATAAAAAGTGAAGTTAATAAAATTTTCTCACCACGACAAATTGAATGAAGTTGACTAAAATTCCTAAGGCAAAATTTTCAAAATGATTTAAAATTTTATCTAAGACAAAAAATATTTTCTTCCTTAAGAAAATACGCCTAGACTTGAAGGAGATAAAATTTTCCCGAAGCACAGATAAATTGCCAGTGATGAAGTCAGAGAACGCCAGCTTCACAAGGATAATTAAAATTATTCAAGTCAGAGCAAGGAAATGCGCTTGGAGTTGAAGAAATGGATTAAATTTGATGAAAATTATTTTTCTAAGGTTCAAAATTCAAAAAATTAAAATGAACCCATTCGTCGGTAGACACATGAATTTCACATTTTCTGAAGGAAAACTTTTCTGGGTATTGAATTTTTGCAACGAGGAAATGATTTCAAGGCTTTCCACACTCCGCTGGAAATTTTGAGATGGGGATTTTTGATGGACGTCAGTTGAATGGAATTTTCTAGGCAGAAGATTAAAAAGTTTCTAAGTCTGAGAAACAAATGTTCAAGACGGATGCTTGGGTAATTTGTGATGAAATTTCTAAGGGGAAAATCTGGCCAAGGCACGAGAAATTTGAAGATGAAGTGAAATTTGAGAAAAACGATGAAAAGGATGTCAGGTAAGTTAGGTGATTTTATATTATAAAGTGTTCTGATGCTCTTCTTTTTTTTATTGGTTTTGCAGGATGCACGTCGGGGCTAGAGCACGATGAATTGAAGTGATAAAATCATGAAGGAAGATGTTGGGAGAAATGGCTAAGTGTTGGAGTTTCTCCTTGAAGACTCAAACGTGCACTCAACTCAGAGAAAAAGATGACAAGAAAATATTTCTAAGTCCAGGATAAAAGAAAAGATGAAGACCCAAGTGTTGAAAATCATCATCAAGCAGAAGAATGAAGTTGTCGCCTTGAAGTTAGATCGAGAACATGCCTGTAGTTGAATTTATTTGATCAAGTCTGCAGTCAAGAAAAATAACAATGTGAACGCGTCTCTGGATTGGAATCTTCTGGAAAGATGATGGACATTAATGGCTCATTTATTACCCCACTCCTCTTTGTGGCAGTTTTTAGGGCGAATCTTGTTTAGGGCTGAGGTGGCGCGATTCTGGGCCATCCAGTCGATTGTAATTTGAGCCGTCCGTTGGACTTGGCCATCTATAAAAGGGGGAGTCCCCCTCATTTGTATCTCATTAGAAATTAGACATAGAGGTAGAAGTTAGACAGTAGAGAGTAGAGGGACAACTTAGAAGTAGCTTAGTATAGATTGATAGTGTAGTTTGAAGAAGAGGGAAAGTTTTCCCTTTGAAAACTTTGTAAGAAATTGTTGTGAACAATCTCTCAATAAAAGAGTTTTTCATTGATGGTGAATTTCGTCTTTGTTGTGAGTAGCTAGCAAGGTTTCTTCGCCCTTCCGATTCAGATGGTAGCGTAAAATAGTTCAAAGTAGTATAATTTTCATTCTATGCAAGTAGATGTTAGCTGTGAAATGTGGTGTTTGATCTAAGCAACTTCGTCTATCTGTTGTACCCAAAACCAAAATTTTTGCTTCACTAAGGCATTTTGCTTAATTAAGTCTTAATCTTGTTAAAGTGATGTCAGAAGGTCGTTTTTGGGGTTTTCAGATATGGAGTTGGTGTCAGTGTCATGTCAGTCTGTTACTGAAGAGATTTAAGGAAAATGAGAATTTGAACGAAAAACATCAAAATTTTCTATCTCTGGAGAGGGGAGCACTTTTTCAAATAGGCGCCCTATCTTTTAGGGGCCCAGATCCTGTTTTTAGGGTTTTTCACCTCTAGCAGACATTCGTCCGGCATCACGTCAACTTCGCAGTGAGCTATCAAGCCTGTCAAACGGACCTGTTTCGAGCAAGTTGTGGTGGATACAGCGCAAAACAAGGCGAAAGTGAAAATTGACTAACACTGGTAAAAAGCGCAGCTTTTGGAAATAAGCATGCTGTTTTGAGGTGCCAAATGAAGGTTTTTGGCTAAATTCCGTCCAAGATGTTTGTCTCACGTTTGTTCGAGCTTCGCGACGCATCCGTCAGTGGGTGAATCTGAGTTGTTGAAGTGCTTGAACCTGAGGTCGAACGTAGGGTCAAATCTTAGTCAGAATGTCGGAAGAAAAAGCAAAAGAGCACATTTTGGGAAAGGCGCCTGAGCTTTTCAGGTCTTTAATGCTTTCTTTTTGATGATATCAAATATTCAATGTGTCCGTGTTACGTTTAGCTTTCCGTTGCCTGTCTCCGTCAGTTCAGAGGATGACTCAGCAGCTTGCAGTTGGAGTTTTTGTGATATTCTAGCCAGTTCCAAAAATGGCTAAGTCTGGAATGAAAAGAGCAGTTTCTCAAAAAGGCGCCCTTGTTTTTCACTCCTCAAATGATGTTTTCTGGAGAAATGTGCCTTTGCAGTTGTCATGCAGAAGGAGGTTAGTTCCGCAGTGAACCTGAGATCCAATCCTGAAAGTTGGTAAAACAGAAGTTATGAAGGAATTATTTTTCCCTTCGTACGAAATGCAGAAGTCAAAATTTGACTGAGTCTGAGGAAAAGCGCAGCTTTTGAAAAAGGCGCTTGGATTTTTGAGCCTTCAGATGTCAGTTTTATGGTCGGTAGTCTCAAGATATCTTGTGATCAGTTTTTACTGAGCTTTGTAATGCACCTGTCAGCCAGCCAATCGGAGAAGTCAGTCAACCAGTGTCAGAGGATGAACAGAGGTCTCGGCAGAGGTTTTAGCTTAAATTTTCATGAAATTTGGCTAAGTCTGGAATTCGCTTGAGAGTTCAAAGTTGGATTTTCGAAAGTGAGTTGAATGGACGCCTTAACTGGAGTTCTAACTGCAGTTAGACTAAACGATTTCTGGGTTGTCATCTTCAGTTCGTATATTGGCATGTGGAGTGATCTTTTAGGTTGCATGTCGAGTTAACTAGTTTGCATGTTCAGTTAACTATCTTGCATGTTGAGTTAACTTGGTTGCATGTCGACTTAACTGAAGATTATCAGTGAATGTCAACTGGAGTTCACATGCATGGCGAATTTGGTTGCAATTGTGAAGTTTTTAGTGAAGATGACGCTTCATTGAGTGTCAACTGAAGTTCAAGAAGGGACGCCATATCTTGATGAAGCATTAATTTGTGAAGTATGGCGCATGAAGTTGTTAACTTCAGTTCTCAAAAGGGTCGCCATGTTTAGATATTTTTGATGAAGCATTAATTAGTGAAGCTACGCCCTTTACAAGGAATGACAACTGAAGTTCCAAAAGGGTTGTTATTTTTAGAATTAAATTGAAACATAAGTGTGAAGTTGGCGCACTTCTTGAAGGTCAACTGAAGATTGAAAAGGGTCGCTATTTTTAGATTGTTTATTGCATGAAGATGGCGAATTTCTCATCTCAATTAAGATTGTTAACTTTAGTTATCAAAAGGGTCGCCTCAAGTTCAAGTTTGTGAATCTAAAGCAAGTTTGAAGATGGCGAATTTAATATAGATTGCTAACTGAAGTCAAAGTCACATGAAATTGTTAACTGAAGACTTGTAAGGCAAACCCTAATGCATGGCGCTTTAATTAGCATTTTTGAGTTCCAGTTAACTAAAATGAGGTCCAATTAGAAGCCAAGCGCACTTTTCATGGTTTCCTTGCCTAGTGCGAATTTTCAAAGATGAAAATCTATATATTTCAGCCATGGCGTCCATTATTTCATCATCTTTTGCTCTGAAGTTCATATTCTTCTTGAGCGACCAGCAAGCTAAAGGTGTTACAGGTGTCCGAATTCAGCGTTCTTCGAAGCAACGAGTTCAGATTGTTCAGAGGAAGGCGATTCTAGACTTTATTTTCTCTTTGCATGCAGGTTTTATCAAGTTCCAGAGAAGAAGTTGGCAGATTTTTCAGAAGCAGACAAGCAAAACTTTCTATCTCCTGTCTTATTTCTTCTATTTCTCACCTTAGGTACTTTCTTCGCATGTCAAAGAAATTCAACACATTCAGAATCTGATCATCTGGGTTCTCATATTTCAGCGTTTACAACAAGACCCACGTCTTAGATTTTTTCGAGAAAATCGCCCCGTAGTCTTTATTCTGAAGCTCTGTGCTTTTTTCCGAAAATCTCTTTGCATGTGGGCTTGAAACACGTTTTTTCGAGGATTCAGCTATTTGGGTTTGTTCAGAATTCCGTTGTGCACAAAACCCATGTTCCAGAAAAACTTTGAAAATTTCTTTCGTCAGAGGCTATTTTTAGCCTTGTCCAGAGGTTTTCAGAAAGTTCTTCAAGTATATTCGACTTTACAGTCAAAAGTCATCATTTTCAAAATGCAGTTCAATCTCATTGATTACAAGGTCAAATCGGCTCTTACACATAATTTCATCAAAACGTCAGATACGGACCTGAATCATGTTTATCCAGTGGTGAATCTAAGCAGTTTGGAGAATGTTAGCAGCAATTCGTTGAGGAATCTTGAGCGTTCTGGGTTGCTGGCAGCGGCATCTATTCCTGTTACTATTTTCGATCTTGAGTTCGTACTTGCTTGCATTAAGCATTATGACTCGTCTTCACGACAAATCAGATCAGTTGACGGGAGAGTTGTTTGCAGTCTCAAACCGAAGGACATAGAAAAATGTTTTGCTATTCCTCCTCGTTCAGATAACTTTACTGTGGTTCTTGAGGCTTGTGAGAAGATATGGGATGCTGATCATCAACGTTCGCAGAGGAAGGTAGCTTAGAAATGGCTGACAGTTCAGAAAACTAACATGCCTAAGAAGGTTGGTCATGGCGAATTCAAAGAGGAAGTTGCTGTTTTGATAACTTTATTCAACCGAGTTACTGGTCAATCAGACGCTAGCACTTTCCGTTCTTGGATGTTTTACCTGATTACCAGAATTCTTGATGACACAGAGCATTTTGACTGGGCTATGTTGATTAGTGATTGCTTACATCAGCAAATTACTAACTTTCTCAAGTATCATGAGTTTCATATGATATCCTACTTGGTTTACTTGGTTGCATTTCAAGGTAGCTTCAGGCATCTGAAAACTAATGGCACTCTCGGTGTTCAACGTGTTCATGAGTATTATCCTCAGTTGGAGTTTTCTCAATCCGAGCAAGACTTCCGAGCAGTGAATGATCACTTTTCTATGAGAACCGTTAGAGATCTTGATGATGAAATGCACATTCGTATTTCTGCCGAGGCTAAATCAGCAATGGAGACTTGGGTGGATTGGTTTATCCAGTTCCCTACTTTCACATACATCCGGGTTTATGGATATGTTGGAGAGCCCCTGATGTTACCAAGGTACCCTTCAGATAATCTCATTTTCATGGAGTTCCTCAGACAGATGCAGCATGTTCATTTCTTTCTTCGTAGTCGTCATAAGACTGCAGCTAATTTTCCATTCACATTGGGAATTTTCACATGCAATGCGGCAACAGATGCCAGGTTTATGTCTACTGAGATAGAAAGGTTCAAACTCAAGACTTATCTTGGCGTTCCTATGATCCTCACGGTCATTATGCGAATCGGTTAGGCGGTTGCACATAAAGCTAGCACTTGAAGATTTTTTGGGCCTAATTGTGAAGATGAATTCGAGGTTCGTCGTCGTCACTATTGTAGACTCACTATCGGTCAACTCTCTGATTACCTATCAGAAGATGTTGATGGTCTATCGGATGATGATGGAGAAGTTCTTCTCAATTCATATGTCAAGGATCAAGTTGCTCGGCAGCCACTTCGCTCACCTGATTGGTATGCCAAGGAGAATATTTCTATCGAAGAGGTTTCCAGATCAGTTATCAAGACTAGTAGGTTGTTCTTGGAGAGCAAACGGACGCGAAAGTCAGTTCTTGTAGCAGAGCCGCCAAAGGGTTTCTCTTCGTTGCCTTCTACTTCTAGAGCAAGACCCAGAGTCAAAGCCATTATAATACCTCCTGAAGGGGTTAAACTCAATGGAAACACGGGGAAAAGAGCTACTGGTAAGAGGAAGCGGCGGAGTTGGCGTGTTCTGAGGTTCGGTAGGAGGCGATTATTCAGTGAGCCTCACGTTTCACCTCTAGTTAGCCTCATACAACCTAATGACATAGATTCGAGCACGAGACACCAATTCAAGCGGGATCGGGAACAAATACGAATTTCCACCGAGGTTGATACATCGAGGACGATCTCTAGGTGAAAATATTGTTCGATCTTGTTGGCACCGAAAAGTCTTTGGGAAGACAGAGGCGTGAACCTTCGTACAACCTTGATTTATCTGAGTTCGGTGAACCTTATCAGAAAAGGTCGAACAAGAAGATCAAGAAACAGGTGCATATCGAGAAGACTCCAGAATCAGAGATTGTTATTGAAGTTGCCGTTCCTCCAGAGGGTAAAAGCTTAGATGAAGTCGAAGTTGGTGACTTTACATTTACTAAGGCTAATCTTGGCAGGACCACTAGAGAGACAGATGTGACTCTTCTTAAGATTGTCACTAATAATCTTGAAGAGCGAATCACGAAGGATGGAGAGGATAAAGCCTTACTCAAGGCTGAAAATAGTCAACTTCGCCAGTACATTTCTGATCTTGTTCACGGAAATCCGAGTAGAGCATCTGTTCTTCCTCAGAGTACACCTGCAGAACAACGAAGACTGGATCAGTTAGTCAGTCATGGCAGACTCTTGGACAACTGGATTGATAGTTTAGTTGCTGCTGGTCGGCATCTTCTTGCAGATTTGTATCAGTTAAGGAGTGATGCACATAAACTCCGTCAGGGTGTTCAGTCACTTGAGATTGCGGTTGCAGAGAATTTGGCGAAAGATCGTGTTCTAGTATCTCAGTTGTCAGTTGCATACAATGCCTTGGAGATTGATGAGGATCAGGAGAAAGTCTTTACTTGGAGAGAGCAGCACCTTCTCAGAATGGAAATATGTGAGAAGATCTCTACTAAGTTGTTTTCACTCAAGGATGATGTGGTTGGAGTACTTGCACTTGTCAGCGGTTTCGTTGTTCAGATTCCGTGTCATTATCTTCTCGAAGATGGCACGTATGTTGAGTTGGATAAAGTTCAAGTAGAGTTCGAGAAGCTGATTCGTGACAGCCTTGAAGGTGAACCTATGGCGCCTAAATTAGAGAATATTTCAGTGATTGCAGCCAATTTCAGAAAGGCGACTGAAGAATGTAAAGATGGCATGCACACAATTACGGAAAGTGGCAGAGAACTAAGGAAACAGACTGTTGTGTAATGTCCCCTTCTCAAGCCTGACATTTCTAGTGACCGTTAGCCTTTCTTGGGAACCCGAAGGCTAGTCGGAAGTTAAAATTAGGGTTTCCTAATTTTGAGGAGGTCATTGCTCAGAGATGGTGGATTCAATGGCGGATTCCTTCTGGGTTTTCAGAGGGCTTCGCAGTGGTATGATCATTTCGGCATTCGGAGCACTTTTTGGAATTTACTATTTTTAGTAAATTCTATTTTTGGCAGCTTTCCAGATGAGCTCAGGTTGGTTGACTTTCGGCTTCAGATTGATCAATTGACTTCATCAGTATCGGCTTCAGGGCACTTTCGGAGAAATAAGTTAAGTCATTTAAATTAAAAAGTCACGTTTTAATTATTATATTTTAACGTTGACCCTTGGCTTAGAGTTAATGACTTAAGGTTGTTTTAAAAAGGTGGTCATTTGAGGGTGGCGCCTCATTAATGAATATTTTAATTATTCTAAAGTCTGAGCAAGCTTGTTGAGCGCATTAATTAAAGTATGATATTTATTAAAAATATCAAATCAAAAGCTTGAAGGCAAAAGTACGCCCATCATTGAGGAGGATGGGTTTTGACCTAAAAACAGATTTTAGGGTTTTGCGAAGTCAACGGAAGGATTATAAAGAGGAGTCTTAGTGCATCATTCTTCATCTTGGAAAATACACTGTTATGCTGCTGGATTGATTCTGGATTGCTTCGAGGGATGAAGACCTCCTAGTTTGGGCATCTCTTCTCGTTTGTAAGACAACGACTAGTGATGATTATTAGTCTATTTGTGAGTGCATCTTAGCTATTTCATTTGTGTTCAGTTTTGCATTGTAAAATCTGTTTTGAGTATTTTAGTGTTGCAGCTTTAGCTTCTTTTCATACAGCAGATTGCATGTTTTGCTCATATCTCAAAAAAGACAAAAAATATCATTCTGGGTACTGCATCATTGGATGAGTTTGTAATAGGCGCCCATATCTTCCAGTTCTTAGATTTTTAGAAAGAGTATTGAATTTTGAAGAGGAAGTCGAATTTCTGTCCTAGGCCGTACCATTGGCATATGCATTGGGATCCGTGTTAATTAAATCTGCAGGGTTTGGTTCAGTTTCAAGTGTCTATCTTGGTCGCCTAGATCTTCTGAGTGCTTAGCACTTTACGGCATGTCAATTGGATGATTATTAAGCAAGTTGTGAGCATTCTTTGGAACTTGTGCACTGCTGATTGCTCATTTAAAGTACAGATCTGACAAAAAGGCAGAATACAGAAATCTGCATTTCTGTTTTGTGTTTGGGACACTGTGATTTCTTAAGGATTGTAATTGATTATTGGTTGAACATACTATTTGACAAGCATATGATATCTTGACATTGCAGGCAGTCATAATCTTGTAAACTGGCAGTAGTACTGACCAGTGTTTTGATATTGCTTTGTCATTTCTTGTAATAATCATTCCTACCTTCAGTTTAGAGTAAAATAGTGATAACTCCACCCTATGGTCGCTACTGTCCATTCTGGATGAGCAAGCACATTCTGGGTGTCGAGAAGTTTCCTCTTTCAGCATTATTTCTTTCAAGCATTATTTTGTATTTACTCCGTCATATGGTCGCCCCTCACTCCGCTTTGGATTGGGTAGCACATACTTGGCGTTGAGTTCCTTTTCCAGCATAAGCAATTCATTTTAGATCCTCTGACCAATGCTCACCATCATCGGTGCCATACTGGTTAGAGTTGCTTCAGTACGTTTTGGTTTATCATCTAACCTTAACGGGTACTTGATTGTAATGTTGTAATCTGCAATTGTTAAAATCGAAAAAAAAAATTGGCTCGGAATATTTCATGTTGTTTTGAGCAACGTTAAAGTGCCAGATGACAGAGAGATCGATGAGTTCTTGGTCGAAGTGTTAGACGAGTTGACATGGAGTGTCGCGGTTGGAACTGCCGGATTAATTCGAGGTTGAGTCACGACTGTGATTAACTTCGACTTTGATTAATGAGTTTACTAATGACTTAACATGCTTATCTCATCGCAGGAATTATCAACCACGAGGAGTTAGAGGTTAGGTTTTCCGGTTAAGCTGAAGGTAGTGTCGGTTAACTTTGCTTTAAACTCAGGGCGTGCATGCTACATGGTCCATTAGGTTATTTATTACCGGTCGCCCGATGGTAGCTTTCCGATTGGCCTATAGTTTACTTCATTAGGGTTTAATAATTAATCTTGCATGCATTTGCGAGACTGTAGTTCACACAAGGTGATTTTAGGGTTCCCTACACCTTGATGTATATAAATAAGAGTTTTTGCTTATTTGTAATTAACTTTTGCTTGAGAGAGAAATATATGTTGCGCCTACCTTGCCCTCAATATTGTTCTTTTGGTATTTGTTCATGTGTCTTTGCTATTACAGTTAATTGTTATGCCACATAGGGTTTCATGCAATTGTGATAGTGGATTCTTTCCATAGTTTAGATAAATCTGTCTTGTGAATCTTTTGTCATTATTGATCAAGCGTTATGCCACATAGGGTTTCGTGAGATTGTGATGATAAATCTGTTTTGAGAAGTCTTTACTGTTATGATCAAGTGTTATGCCACATAGGGTTCCATAAGGTTGTCATGGTAAATACTTCCCTTAGTTTAGATAAATCTGTTTTGTGAATCTTTTATCATTTTAATCGAGTGTTATGCCACATAGGGTTTCATAAGATTATGATGGTAAATCTGTTTTTGAGTCTTTACTATTATGATCAAGTGTTATGCCACATAGGGTTTCATAAGATTATCATGGTAAATTCTTAAATCTGTTTGTGCCCAATAAACTTTATTCAGATTGAGATAATAGTTGCATGCCACCTTGCCTTCAAGTAGAGAGTCTAAACACGTTTATCGTCTGATAGTCATAACCTTGCTCCGTTCTCTCATGCTCTGTTTTCTTGAGGGAACTGGATAGAATTTAAGTTATTAAGTTTAGTTGTAGTTAGTGAATTTGCGAAACCAGAGAAAATTCTCAGCTGCAACGTATATAGTTTTCAAGAAAGCCTTGTACCTCTACAGCTGAAACAAAAAGACAAGAATTAGTTTAGTTTATTTCCCTTTGTAGGTATTTTTGTAAAGCACAACGAGGGAGCTTCCCCTCCTAATTTGAAGAGCACTCATTGCGTAGTGTACATAGGCTGTTCGTAGCAACTCTTACTCCAGAGGTGTTAGTTGTTACGCCAACACTATCCATACCACTAGTGTATTTGTTGATGGTGAATGCGCCTTGTGTGGTCAACTGGAAACGTTTGGGCTTAACTTCAATCACAGTTTGAATGGTGGTATTCGTCGTTGTGATGGTATCTTCATGTCAAATGGTGGTTTGAACATCTTTAGTCATCTCCCCTGAAGATTGCACCGACTCCGTGGAAGCTGTCCGAGGTGAGGCAAAGCGAAGTTTGGTTGAAGTTTGCTGAAGTTGAGCTCCATATCCCACACTTAGAATAGATTTAGACTCTCTTAACTCTACACCATTTCAATTCAGTACTTTCTGATTAGAATAGGAAACTCGCGCTTGATAGACAAATCTTCCGAGCATTTGAATTCCTTCTCCGCTGCCGAACAATTCCGTAAGTCCCCTTGAAATACCAGCAAATCACATTGAGCCAACTGAGCCTATTCGCACTAAAGGAACCTTGGAGTTGAACGCATGAACTTTCTTGCAATCTTAGCGTGCGGAATACTTTGATCAAGAGAGGATAGGGTAGCTGTTGGCGACTTTATTCTGCGTTGGTGCGGTCACGAAAAACACATCAACACTATCAGACCTTGGTTATTAAAGAAAACAGGGAAAGGACAATTGTGATGAAACAAGTAGGAGAAAAACTTGATTTCATTCATGAGAAGTTTGATCAGTAGGAGGGTTGGGTTGAGCATGATGATAGTTTTTAGTTGATTGATAATCCACTCCTTGGGGTGAGTACTGACCTAACACTTGTCCATCCACTCTTCGAGTTGGATAGTGGAGATCTTTTTGATTTCAGTAAGGAGGTTGAAGTGGGTCATAGAATTTGGGATCCAGGGATTGGTATAGTTGGTATACTACTCCACAAGGGTCACGGAGTTACCTCACAACTCTCGGCGTGACAATGATTGTATTAGAGTGGCGCAGCGGAAGATGGATAAGGCATGTGATGGCAGTGTGTAGTTTGGTGTTTACAATAAAGGTTTGTACATACCGCCTCGGTTGACATGGGATCTTGGGGCTGAGTTGCTTGAGGGCAAGCAATTTTGGGGCGGGAGGACTTGTAATGTCCCGTTTTGTTGAGATTCAATTGATTGATATTGGCAAAGATCAATTACATAATATAGTCACCTAAATCTTCATTTGTCACCATTAGTATTGGCATTGATCGATATTGATCAATATTGGCATTATTGATGAAGATATTTATCAGGCTCTTAATCTATTATCTCTACCGCATGCTTCATTGGTCATTTGGAATTTTGACGTGGAAGTTAGTGATTCCTATACTTGCTTAGACTTTAATATCAAGTCAAAATCATTGAATGGTAAGTTCAAAGGTTTTATTAAGCCACCGACCATATTTGTCCCTACCACAGCCCTATTGAGGTTGAAACATTCGTATTATTATCTGCAGTCGGTGGAGGACGAGAGATATGCTTTGTACCTCCGTCACTACATTCTCTGGGCACCATGATTAGAGAATCCACATGCTGTAGTGATTGGGAGTTTCAGGATACATATGCCTCTGTATCGAAATAGCCGATATTGTCTCTCCTATTGAGCCAACTTGGGAAACACTGCTGAAGTCAAAGAGGAGTCGGGCTTATAAGATATCCAATTGCCAATGTAAGGATTTGAAGTTATAACAGAAAGACCAAAGATATCTGGGAGTTTTAGTAAAAGTGAATAATATAATTAAAAGACAATAAATACAACGATTATATTAAGGAAGACACCGATTGGTTTTAACAAGGTTCATGACTTTATAAAAGGTTATATCCTTTTCTGAAGAGACATCTCCTTCATGTAGAAGAATAATGATATAAAAGGATAATAGGAAGTGTGAAGTGAAGCATGGAATATTATTGCAGATGTATACCTCTTAAAGAGCATATTTATGGTGCTCACAAGGAGCCATGATCAGTACTATGGTCGCATGAAATAATTGTAAAGATCATATACAACGGACAAATTCTATTGCATGTATTTAAGGCACTAAATTAAAGATACCGAATGACTTATTAATACAAACTTGAATTCCAGATTCATATTAAGAATCCAACATCACCTTATAGTCCTATCATCTATTTCTATCATTATATAAATATCAAATAAGTAACTAGTGTTATTCATTTTTATCGTCTATTAAAAAGATTCATGATGTTTAACATATTTTTGATATCTCGTCTATAAAATGGAAGCGAGATTTAAAGTGATTCTATTTTATGATTTGTTGACAACATGTTTACATTGTCAATTCTTAATGAATTAAATCGTAAAAATCACTCAACTTGGGCTCGGGGTCATTACAAACCTGCATCAGTCTTTGTGTCAACTGTAGAGGCAAAGTATATAGCATGTAATGTCCCTATTTTTAGCACTACACTTACCAGTGACTGTCGACCTATTTTTGAATACCCGTAGGCAGGTTAGAGGCAGAATTAGGGTTTTTAGCTGTGTAGAGGTCTCTTTGCGGATTCAGGGGTTTGCATGTCGGAGTTTTGCAGTTTGGTTGCTGGATTCTTTCTGGGTTTTCAGAGAGCTTCACAGTGGTATGACATGCATTTGCATTTGACAACCTTTTCCAAACTTACTATTTTTAGTAAGTTACAATGGCTGCCCAGTTTGTGCTCAAAATGCATTTGGAGTCACTTACTATTTTTAGTAGTATGCTATTTATAGTAAGTGCTATTTTTAGCAGTTCAGTTTGGGGGTTTCCGGAGGGGTTTCTATTTTTAGCAATGGCCGGTCATGATGTTGCTATCTTTAGTTGGTCACAGTATTCTTCCATGGTCTTCAGTTTCGCTCAATTGGGTGTTTGGCATATACTTACTATTTATAGCAGTGCTATTTATAGTAAGTAACCTTTGGGGGAGTTGGTCCTAGGCCAGTGTATTTGTAGTAGCATTGTTATTCAGTTTATTTTTGGAGAGCCTAAGGTTGCAGTATTGGTTATTTTTTTAATTCGACTAATTAAGTCATTTTATAAAGTTATATTATAAAATTAAGTTGAGGAGGAAAAGTGGTCATTCGAAAAGTACCTTGAGCCTAGTGAAGCAACTTTAAGTTGTTTTTAAAAGATATTATATTTTCCTCAATGATGTGGAACGCCTAGAGAAGGAAAAAGTTGATTTAAAATGTTTTAATATTATATCTCTTCAAGTGTGGATGCCTATGGGGGAAAGAGAATTAAAAATGTTTAATTTTTCTAAAGTGGTGAAGGGCGTTGGTTTCTAGGGAGAATTTGAGAAGCTTTTCGAATCCAGTCGCCCTAGCTTCTATATATTTTCATTTTGTCTCTCATTTTCTCATCTTGGCTTTGACAACTTAACAAAATGTTGCTGGATTTCTTCCAGAGTGCTTGGGCAGCGAATTCAGGACGAAAACCCTCTTCATTTGGGCTGGTTTTGGTGATGAAATATCCTCCCTAATCAGATAGAAAGTGATTCTATAGCAGGGATCACATAACACTTCACAAAGTTCAGTTTACAAGGGTTTTGGCGAATGAAATGAAGATTTCATTTTGGGTATTGCATTATTGGAATCCTTAGCTGAAGGTGCCCCATTTTGAGTATTCACTTGAAGTGTTTGGCAAAGATTTGAATTTTCTAAAGTAGGACGAACTTCTCTAGGTGGCAATTGAAATAAGCAGACCGACGTGGTAAAAGAAATCAAAAAGTGTTTTTTAACACTACTAATAAAATAGACTGATATTGATTTTGGGTCGACCTCACTTGAGGCGCCAATTATGAATTTTGAATTTTAATTTCTGTTTTGTCTTTGATCTAGCCGACCTTCTAAGTTGGCGGGTAGTTTAGTATTTATATGTGATCCAAGTCTTTTTGAAGAGCATCACGGGAATTGGATGTTTGTTTGTTTGGAACTTCGGGAGCGTAGCTATCTGAGTTCACTCGCCCAAGTGCGTAGCTCACTGGGTGATTTCCGTGTACTTTCTCATTCGCAATCTTCTACAATTATTCATTCCGTCCTCCATCGTGGGTGTGTAGGTATAGAAGATCGATATCGGCAGCTTACAACGCCTTGGCCGAGCCTACGGCTTTGGCCGACCGTATTTGGAAGCCGCAATCACTCTGGGCTAAGCATTACGAAAGGCGTCTGGGAGACTCACTGCCGAATCATCCAACACTCTCATTCCATTCGACGGCTGGAGGGAATAATACCTGGAGATAATGCGCAAATCATGACATTATAATGTGTAATGTCCCTGTTTTTAGCACTACACTTTTCAGTGATTGATGGCCTTTTCTAGATGCGCTGTCGGCAGGTTAGAGGTAGAATTAGGGTTTTCGACTGTTTGGTGGGTTCTCTTGAAAATTCAGGGTTTTGTTAGTGGGAGTTTGGTTGTTTGGATTCTGGATTCGTTCTGGGTTTTCAGAGAGCTTCGTAGAGGTATGACTTGCAACTATGTCGGGCAACCTTTCCGAACTTACTATTTTTAGTAAGTTATGACAGCTACAGCCTGGAGTTTGGAATTGTGGATTGCGGATTCTTTCTGGGTTTTCAGAGAGCTTCGCAATGGTGGTGCATGCATTGCATTCCGAACAACTTCTTGAATTTACTATTTTTAGTAAATTCTATATTTAGCAGTGGTCCAGTCAGCACCAGTTCGGTCAACTTTCCTTTTTTGGCAGTTCATTGGGTAATTCTTATTTTTGGCTTAAGGGGTTCATCTTGGAGAGATAAGTCATTTAAAATCAATAATGTTTTATTTTATAAAATAATCCCTTGTCCTAGTAATATGACTTTAAGTTGTTTTAAAGAAGGGGACCTTGAGGGTTATTTTCTCATGAAGGACATATTGCGAATTTTTCTAAAGTCTAAATGCTCAAGTGAAATTGGATGCCTTTTTTATGAAGAGTTGATTTTAAATAAAGTCAAATTTAGCCTTGGAAAAGGGGGTTGCCCAAACTTGGAGGGAAAAGAAGTCAAATTCAAATATGGAATTAGGGCGCATCTTGTAGAAGTTTCTGGAGAGCCTTCTCAAGTCTATAAAAGGAAGCCTCTGCTCTTCAGTTGGATCATCTTATGTCTTGAGTAAAGTTATGCTGCCGGAATGGTATTTGGATTGCTTCGAGGAATGAATGCCTCCTAGCCTTGGCTCGACTTCTTGCTTGAAAGATAGCAACTAGTGGAGAGTTAGATTGTAGTTGAGTGAGATTTGTAGTGAGATTTTGCATTGTAGAAGTGTTTTTGCATTTGTAGTTTAGTTTCTTGCATTTTAATCAAAATCTGGAGTTGCTGATTTTGTATTGCAGATTGAAGTTTTTACTCATAAGTCTTTGGGCGAATTTATTTTGGTTCTGGGTAGTTTACCCATGCATTTGCTAGCCTTGGGCACCTCTCTATGCCAAGTTGCAGATTTTTTAGAGGTGTCTTGAATTTTATCTTGTTGGTAGAACATTTCTTGAGGCTGTACCATTCTGTTTTGCCTGGCAAGTGTTTAGAAAAAAAAATACTTCAATTTGTCAGCTGTTTCTTTGTCTAGTTTTCATTGTCATCATCCTAGCTTTCGTTTGCATCAAGTCTCATGTCATTTTGGCAAGTATTGAGTGAGTTGTGAGCATTTTAGTGGATTCTAGGGTTGCTGGTTATGCATATTAAGTTGCTGTTTTGTCATATCAGCTTGCGTAAAGTCTATCTTTTGAGTTGGGTTTGGGCTGAAAGTCTTTGTGATCATTGAGGAGACATTATACTATATTGCAGCATGGTTAGACTTTCTTATTCTATGTATTTGGCAGGAAAATCTCTAATTATTGTAAGCTGAACAGTAGTACTGTCAGCAATCTTACTTCTTATCTATTATTTCATTGTAATACCCGCTGGATAAGTGGAAGAGGCTGGCTTGCCGCCTATCTTATTTTGAATTAGCATTGTAATTACTTAGCAACTCCGTCATATGGTAGCTCCAATTCCATTTTGGGTTGGGAGGCACATTCTTGATGTCGAGTTACTTCAGCATAGTAGTTGGTAGGGATCCTCTGACCATATGTTTGTCCACCTTGGGCACATTCTTGGTTAGAGTTACTCTTTCAGCATTGCATTGAGATCCTCTGACCATATGCTCGCCGTCATCTGGTGCATCCTTGGTTAGAGTTGAATTCTGCATCGCTTTGGTTTTTTAAGTGCTAACCCTAATGGGTGCATGTTGTGTTGTAATTGCATTCAAAAAATTAAAAAAATTGGTTTGGAATATTTCATAACGACATATCATTCGGAGTCCATCAGAAGATAGGGAGCGACGCCATCTCCCAGGCGGAGCTCTAATTGCTATCCTAGGCGTCCAACTTGAGCTAGCATACGCGGGTAGAGTAAACTATTCATCTGTCTGTAGCCGTGATATTATACTTGTCATCATCTCTTCAGGAAATATCAATCTGGAACTCTTGAGTATTCATGATTTGTTATCTTTAGTAGGGTGTGCTTATTAAATGAGCTTCTTATCAATAATTACTAGTTGCTGTTCTGGTTCTTATAATACATCTGAGACTCTGATATTGTTTTAGTTTGTATGCAAATCTGGTTGAGAATTTTACAGTGGTATCAGAACCATAAGGCCTGCTAGCATGTGGATAAATTCGTATGCCATTAAGCCAGAGGGACATTTGGGCCCTAGAGCGAGAAAGGAAGAAGTCTGAGACTGCTCAAGGAGTAGAAGGCAGAGGTAAAAGGAAAATGGGGGATCAAGACCAGAATGATAAATTGGACAACTTCATGAAGCAACAAGATCAGACGAATCAGACATTGCTGCAGCCAATACAGTCTCTTACGGCTACAGTCAATAATATAAAATCTGGATCTAGCAATGCTGAGGGGGGTCACTTGGAGCATTCAGGAGGAGGAGAATAGAGCAGGACTTCTATTGGACACACCCACAAGCACACTCAGCCAAGGTTCTTACCAAGAACAGAGGGCTGACAGGATGGAGAAGAACAACGCAGTTATGCTAGCATTGTATGCGAATATCTGGAGTTAGATGTTGATGCTCAAGCTACCATCTCCTTCGATCAGTTTTACAGTGCTAGGAGGAGTGATGAGAGACAACACCATGGGAACAAAGATCTTCAACACAAGATTAGCAAGCTATCGCTCCCAACATTTGATGGCTCAGGGAAGATGACTGTGCAATCATGGATCCAAAAACTGGACACATATTTCTCTCTCAGCCCCATGACTGAAGAAGAAGCAGTCAAATTTGCTATTCTGCACTTGGAGGATCTAGCACATGAGTGGTGGCACCATGGTATTGTGACCCAAGGATTGACAAAAAGGATCCGAATGCATACTTCCAGGAATTAACTAGATTGAAGCAAATTGGCACCATGGACGATAATTTCAGAGACTTGTAGTAATGGTGTCTGATGTAGTTGACAAGAGGCTCACATTCTTCTTCACCGAGGGCCTATTTGACTCCTTCCGTGGGTTGGTGAGGGCTTTGGAGCCAACAACTTTGGAAGACACCATCCGGAAAGCTTTGAGTCTCGAAGACTCCACCAAGAAAGGGAAGGCTATCAACAAAAATGCACCAACAGGACAACCCAAGAAGCCTTTCATTAAGGAAAATCTACCACCTAAGACTCCCCCTACAAGTCCACATGGCATGTCAAGGAATGAATTGCGCAAGAAGGGGTTGTGCTACTACTGCAATGAAAAATGGAATAATCAACATAGGTGCCAAGAAAGAGGGCAAGTTTATTACATCAAGGTGGTATCTGATGATGAAGTCGATGATGAAGACGGGATCGGTGGGGAAGACACTTCTGAGGAGTAACCAAAGCTCGTAATAGAAGAGAAACCAACAGGAAGCGCTTTGGCAACTCTCTCTGGAACACCTCGATACCATTCGTTACGAGTGAGGGGAGTTCTTCGAGGGCAAAAAGTGACAGTGCTAATTGATAGTGGGGCCACACACAACTTCATCGATAGAAGAATGGTGGCTAAGCTACGTTTGGCAATAGAGGATTTCAAAGGGTTTGATGTTTTGGCAGCCGGAGGCAATGTCCTCCCTTGTACGAAGTGGATTCAACAAATCGAGCTAATGCTAAGTGGCCATAAAATGAAGGAGGATTTCTATGTGGTTAATGTAGGTGACACGGACATGGTCCTAGGAGTACAATGGCTTCATTCCCTAGGGGAATACACCACCAACTACTAGATGATGGAGCTGAAATTCAAACATGAGGACAAGGAGGTGGTACTTAGGGGCCTTTCTGGGAATGGGCCAATGATGGTTTCAACAAAGAGAATGGAGCGATCTTTCTGTAGAGATCAAGTGGCATGGGCAGCCGAATGTTTGACTACAGACACCAGTCAACCAAAAGAGGGAAGAGCCTTTCCCAATGACATTTAGGCCATCTTGGACAAGAAGTGCAAGGTTTTTCGAGATATTCCAGCCAGATTTCCACCTGATAGAGGATTCCAACATGTAATAGAACTAGAAGAGGGAGCCAAACCAGTAATCACTACTCCATATCGTCACCCACGTATATACAAAGAAGAGATTGAGAAGGCCATCAAGGAGCTATTGGATATGGGGTTTATACGACCAAGCTCAAGCCCCTTTTCCTTGTCGGTGGTACTAGTTAAGAAGAAGGATGGGACCCTCAGGATGTGCATCGATTATAGAGCTCTCAACAAGAAGACAGTCAAAAACCGTTATCCTATCCCTAAGATCGATGAACTCATAAATGAGCTACATGGAGCAGTATACTTCTCCAAGATCAACCTGCGTTCGGGCTATCACAAGATTAGAGTCAGAGACGAGGATGTGCAGAAAACAACCTTCAAGTGTCATTATGGGCATTATGAGTTCTTAGTGATGCCGTTTGGTTTGACCAATGCTCCCGCTACCTTCCAATCCTGCATGAATCAGGTATTCATTCTTCAGTTAAGGAAGTTTGTATTGGTTTTCTTCGATGACATCTTAATTTACAGTAGAACATGGGAAGAACATCTTAATCATATAGAAGAGGTGCTTGACATCCTTGAGAGGAATTCATTCTATGCCAAGATGTCAAAATGTGAATTTGGAATGACCGAGATTCTATACTTGGGCCATAAAATCAGTGCTCAAGTAGTAAGAGTGGATGAAGAGAAGATCAAGGTAATACAGGAGTGGGCTACCCCCAAGAATTTGACACAGTTGAGGGGATTTGTGGGTCTATGCAGCTACTATAGGAGATTTGTGAAGGGGTTCTCACAACTTGTGGAACCATTGACCAATTTGACAAAGAAGGGAGCATTCTCATGGAGCCCCACAACCCAGCAGGCATTCGAAAAACTCAAAGAGGTAATGAGCTCGTGTCCCGTTTTGGCCATCCCAGATTTCTCATCTCCTTTTGTACTTGAGTGTGATGGTTCAGGCGAAGGCATTGCAGCCGTGTTAATGCAGAATAAGCATCCTATTGCGTATGAGAGTCGAAAGCTCACCAAACTAGAAAAGGTTTTCTCCATTTATGACAAGGAGATGCTGGCTATTATGCATGCCCTTGCTAAATTTAGGTAGTACCTGGTCTGTGGGAAATTCGTGGTGAAAACAAATCATAACAGTCTAAAGTACTTTCTAAATCAGCGAGATTTGAATGATAGGCAACAAAAATGGGTAAGTAAACTTCAGGCCTATGATTTTGATATTGAATATGTGAAAGGCAAGAACAACGTGGTAGCTGATGCTCTCTCTAGGAAGCCTTACCTTTGTGCTATGATTGATATATCTGCTGATTGGAGTACTGACATTATAGCTGAATATGCTAAGGATGCATTTGCTAATGATATTTTGGAAGGGAATACAATTGATGACAGGTACAGGGTGGTTGAAGAGCTCATCCTCTACAAAGATCGAATCTATCTTGTACCTCATTCGAAAGTTTTAGGTAGAATCATTAAAGCTTGCCATGACACCCCTCTCGCTGGTGATCCGGGGTTCTACAAGACATACAAGCAAGTGAGAGAGCGTTTAGCTTGGAAAGGGTTGAAGAAGGATATATTGCAGCATGTGAAGGAATGTTTATTGTGCCAACAAAACAAAACTGAAAATACATTACCAGTTGGATTGTTGCAGCCCCTACCCATCCCAAATCAGAAATGGGAGAGCATTTCGATGGATTTCGTTATAGGGCTTCCTAAGGTGCAAGGTAAAGATTGTATTTATGTTGTGGTGGATAGACTCACTAAGTATGCCCATTTCTATGCTATTACTTTAGAATTTAAGGCTCCTCAAGTTGCAGATCTGTTCTTTAGAGAAGTATTTAGACTCCATGGATTGCCACGAAATATTGTGAGTGACAGGGATAGTAGATTTATCAGTTTGTTTTGGCAAGAACTCTTTCGTTTATCTCACACGGAGCTAACTCCCAACACCAGTTACCACCCCCAAACGGATGGGAAAACAGAAATAGTGAACAAGTGGATTGAGGGGTACTTGAGGAACTATGTGACAGGACAACAAACAGTATGGGTGAAGTGGCTACACCTCAGAGAGTTCTGCTACAACACCACACATCACATGTCCATCAGGGTGACACCTTTCAAAGCACTCTATGGCTACGATGCTACAACTTTCATGGATCTCCTTCTTGAAGACAACAGGGTACCTAGTGCCAAGGACATGGTGCAGCAAAACGTTGACATCATGAACTCATTAAAGGAAAATTTGCAGCATGCCCAAAATGAACAAAAACTGTACGCTGATTAGAAAAGGACAGAGAGGACTTTTGAGGTTAATGATATGGTGTATTTGAGGTTGCAGCCGTATAGACACTCACCTCTCAAGGGAAATGGAGCTGAGAAGCTGAAACCTAGGTTCTACGGCCCATTCAGGATCATAAGGAAGGTTGGGAATGTCGCATATGAGCTGGAGTTTCCGCCAGGAAGCAAAATTCATTTTGTCTTCCATGTATCTTGCTTGAAAAAATCATTGGGACAACAAATTACCCCTCTAGTTGAGCTGCCACCACTTGATGATGAAGGTAAACTCATCCTTGAACCTGAGATGGTGCTAGATGTGAAAGAGAAGCGACTTCGGAATAAGATCATCCCACAATATCTGATTAAGTGGAAGAATTTTCCCAGTGAAGACGCCACTTGGGAGGGAGTGGAGATTTTGAGCATCCTAACTTTAGGTTACTGGAGGACTAGCAACGAATTGAGGGCAGGGACTGTAATGTCCCGCAATTGAAATAAGTAGGCTGACGTGGTAAAAGAAACCAAAAAATGTTTTTTAACACTACTAATAAAGTAGACTGATATTGATTTTGGGCTGACCTCACTTGAGGCGCCAATTATGAATTTTGAATTTTAATTTCTGTTTTGTCTTTGATCTGGCCAACCTTCTAAGTTGGCGGGTAGTTTAGTATTTATATGTGATTGAGTCCTTTTGAAGAGCATCATGGGAATTGGATGTACGTTTGTTTGGAACTTTGGGAGCGTAGCTATCGGAGTTCACTCGCCCAGGTGTGTAGCTCATTGGGTGATTTCCATGTACTTTCTCATTTGCAATCTTCTATAGTTATTCATTCCGTCCTCCATCGTGGGTGTATAGGTATAGAAGATCGATATCACATCGGGTGGCAGCTTACAACACCTTGGCCGAGCCTACAGCTTTGGCCGGCTGTATTTGGAAGCCGCGATCACTCTGGGCTAAGCATTACGAACGATGTCTGGGAGATTCACTGCCGAATCATCCAACATTCTCATTCCATTCGATGGTTGGAGGAAATAATACCTGGAGACAGTGCGCAAATTACGACATTATAACGACATATCATTCGGAGTCCATTAGAAGATAGGGAGCGACGCCATCTCCCAGGCGGAGTTCTAATCGCTATCCCAGGCGTCCAACTTGAGCTAGCATATGCGGGTAAACTATTCATCTGTCTGTAGCTGTGATATTATACTTGTCATCATCTCTTCAGGAAATATCAATCTGGAACTCTCGAGTATTCATGATTTGTTATCTTCAGTCGGGTGTGCTTATTAAATGAGCTTCTTATTAGTAATTGCTACTTGCTGTTCTGGTTCTTATAATACATTTGAGACTCCGATATTGTTTTAGTTTGTATGCAAATCTGGTTGAGAATTTTACAAAGGAGTTTTTCCATGATGTCATATTGCTGGCCGACCTGCTTTTGCTAAGAGAAAAATCAAATATTTCACATAAGGCCAATCCCGCTCTTTGTGGTGCCCCATCTTGGGGATTTAAATTTTGAAATAAAAATAAAAATTTATTTATCATAGGGGCCGACCTCCCTAGGAAGGTGCGTCCGACTTGGGCATGACAAATAAAATTAAATAACAATTTATATGCTGATTGGGCCGACCAACATTGAAAGGAGGTGACCATTGGTTTGAAGAGGCATCTCATGAGATATAAATGAAGGAGTTTTGGAGGCTCATTAATTATCAATTCATTGAATATCTTTCCTACATCAAGAGCAGAAAAAAGGAACAAAGCTCAGACTTTTTAAGAGCAGAAATCAAACATATTTGGAGCAGACCTAATGCAGATTTTGTTTCAGATTTGGGAGTATTTATTGAAGATCCATTTTGCAGATCTGAGTGGGAGCATTTTGCAGATTTAAAAGAAGAGTTTGAGGCAGATTTTTGTTTGAAATCCTTGAAGGGTTCTAGGGCAGATCCAACAACATTATAATCACTTTGTATTTCGAAGATTGGTGCCTTTTAGTTTGCAAGATTAGGAGATTGGAGCCTTTCACTCAAAGAGGCTGGTGTCTTTTATTGAGTTGGTGCTTAATGGAGGTGATTAGTGTCCCCTGTGGGTTGGTGCTTGCGAAGTTGTAAGAAGTTTTCTATAAAAGCAATATTTTGCTGTGGTTTTCTCTTGGAAGGGTTTCCATGTAAAATCTTGTGTGCGTCTTGTGTTCTTTATTGTTAGATCTTGTTTGTGCAGATACTTTGATTATCTCTTTATGATTGTCAAAGTTATAAATTGAAAAAGTTGGTCTTATACTGATTCACCCCCCCTCTCAGTATAAACGTGTGTATTTTCTTCAATTGGTATCAGAGCCAAGTTCCTTCGAAAAAGCCTAACCACTTGAAGGAAAGATCTTAAAAACACACATGGCGAGTCAAGAAGGGTTTTCCTCAAGTTAAGCACCATTGTTCAACGGGAACAATGCTTTTTGGAGTATGAGGATGCACATTTATTTGATGTCGCATGGATTTGATATTTGGCAATCTGTTGTGGATGGCTATGTGGCACCATCTACTCGACCAATAGATCAAGCTGAAAAGAGGGCAAGTGAGAACAATGCTAAAGCTATGAATGCAATTCTAAGTGGTCTAACTAAATCAGAATTTATCAAAGTCATGCAATGCACATCGGCAAAAGATATGTGGGATAAGATTCAAAGGACTTATGAAGGAGCCTATTTTCTCCGCGTGGATGAAGTTGTAAATACCTTTCGTGGTCTTGGAGAAAAGATTGAGGATGAGATTATTGTGCAAAAGGTTTTAAGATCTACCCATGAGATTTGATGTGAAAGTTTCTGCCATTGAAGAAATGAAGGATCTAGACACTTTTAAGATGGATGAGTTACATGCCATTCTTACAGCTTACGAAATGAGGACTGAGAAAGGAAAATCATCAAAACAAGAAGCCAGCTTCAAAGCATCAAGAAGGATGAAGAACAAAGGACGTGTATTAAGTGAAAGTTCAAGTGACGAGGAAGAAGCTAACTTTGTGAAGAAATTCGATAAAGGAACTATCAAGCGCAAAGGTAAGTATCCTCTTAAATGTTTTAATTGTAGTAATATAGGTTATTTTTCTGCCAAATGTCCACAGTTTGGAAGTGATAGTAGTGAAGAAGTATATTATAACAAGGGAAAAGACAAGAAAAGTCATTATAACAAGTTCACTTAAAGGAAATGCGAAAAGAAGAATTTCCAAAGACACAAGAAGTGCTGATATGTTCAAGGAAGCAATAGTTCATCTGAGGAAAGTGATGAAAGCTTCTCTGAAAGTGATAGAGAGGAAATTCTTCTCATGGCGATGGAAACAAAAGAAGAAGCTCCAAGGTGCAAAGACAAAGGAAATGAAGAAATCAAAAGCGAGAAAGATACTAGAATAGATCTTGAGGAAGAACTTACTGTCGCCATAGACGAAATCAAAAGACTTAAGAAGCAAAATTCAAAGTTGAAAGACCAAATTCAAGAAGACAGTGAAAAGCCTGAAAATATAATTATGGATTTGAAGACTCAAGTAGAAGAAGTCAAACACATTGAAGACGTTTTAAAAGATCAGCTAAAGGAAAAAGAATCAGAGTGTGAGAAGCTTGAATCTGAAATCGGTTCCTTGAGGAAGGAGCTAGAAAAGACTAAAGATCAGCTTAGCAGAAACATAAAGTTTGATAAAAGTTTTGAAATGTTAGAGGACCTTGTCAACTCACAAAGATCACCATTCATGAAAAGTGGTCTTGGTTTTGATGGCGAAAGTTCACAAATTACAAAGAAGTTGGAAAGTAAGAATTATGCTACGACCCTCAAAATTTCCAACAAAGAGGAGGTGAACAAAGAAGATAATTAAAGGGAAGAAAGCAAAAATGAGGCAAACAAAGAGGAAAACAAGGAGAATAAATCCTCACAGTTTCAAAAGGACCTCAAATGGTCCTTTCCTCAAAGGAAGCCACACACAGCCAGGTTTCAATATTCTTTCCATGGTTATTGCTTTTCATGTAATCAGTTTGGACATATAGCAGTAAATTGTAGAGTTCACACAAGAAATGATTTTGAATTCATGAAGAGGAATTATAATTCATTTGCTCCTCTAATGGATTATAACATTATATGTCACAAGTGCAACAATTTTGGGTACACGGTACGTTTTTGTAGAAGTATTTTTCCTGAGCCTCCGAGAAAAAATAAGAAGGATGTTTATGACAAGCAAAAGGAGGAATGAAACAAGGTTTGGAAAAAGAAAAAAAAAACAAGAAATGAAAGAAAAATCCATGAAAGAAATGAACGCACAAAAGGATGGAACATTTGAACTTTGATAACATTGTGAAGATCAGCAAAAAACAAGTTGTAAGAGACATGCCGAAGATAGCAAAGCCTTTGAATATCATTTGCAAACAATGTTAGTATGGCAAGAAAACAAGGATAAGCTTCAAATCTAAGGAGTATTCTACGTCAAAGCCTTTGGAACTTGTTCACACTGATTTGTGTGCTTCAACAAGGACGAAAAGCTTGCAAGGTGAGAGTTATTTTATGTTGCTGATTATTCTAGGATGACTTGGATAGCTTTTCTTAAAAAAAATCTGAAGCAATTGAGAAGTTTAAGGCATTCAAAACCTTAGTAGAGAATGAAACAAGGTTGAAGATCAAATGCCTTAGATTTGACAGAGGAGAAAAATTTACCTCAAATGAATTTGAAGAATACTGTAAAAGGCATGGGATAAAGATACAATATTCAGTTGTAAGAACTCTACAACAAAATGGAGTAGTTGAGAGAAAGAATAGAACAATTCAAGGAATAGCAAGAGCTATGCTAAATGAGTCCAAAATATTTGATGCTTTTTGGAAAGAAGCGGTTCATACAGCTGTCTATATTTCAAATTGAGTGCAAATTAGGGTGAATAACAACAAAAATCCATATGAACTTTGGAAGGGAAGGCCTTCATTAGTAAAGTACATCCAGGTTTTCGAAAGCAAATGCTATATAAGAAGAGACGGAGAAGATTTGGGAAAATTCAATTCGAGAAGTGATGAAGGTATCTTCCTTGGATATTCCACAAGGAGCAAAGCTTATAAATACTATAACAAGAGATTGCATAAAGTTGTTGAAAGTGCAAATGTGAGGGTTGATGAAGAAAAACATCAAAAGCAGATAGTAGAAGAAATTGTTTATCAAAAGGAAGAAAGTTGTAAAGAAGAAGAAATAGAGGAAGAAATTGAAACTCGAGAAGTTGAGTAAAGAATCTGAAGACTCCATCAAAGGCACCACCCAAGACAGCATCTAGATTTTTTCAGAAGAACCATCTTGAAGATCTAATTATTGGAGACAAAGACATAAATTCATACAAGAAGAAGACTTGCCAATACAATAGAACATGCAAATCTGTGTTTGCTTTCCAAAGTTGAATCGGAGGACTTCTTAGAAGCAAGTGAAGACAAATACTCGATCAAGGTTATTGAGGAAGATTTGGATCAAATAGAGAAGAATGAAACTTGGAAGCTTGTCTCAAGGCCTAAGGACAAGAATGCCATTGGAACCAAGTGGCTTTTTCAAAACAAGCTAAATGAAGATGGTAATATATAGCTCTATAACATTGCATCATGGAATACACAGTGTAGACAATTAATCACTTGAGATACAAGAAAGAAAATCAAATATAATTTTTTCTAAGCATTGAGTTTCTATCACCAAATACACGATTGTCCAACATTACATCACAAAGGAGTCAATAGTATTTTAATTATCAGATATAGGAAATATAATTTGTAGATGGTCACAAAAATAAACATTTTAATCAAAGGTTATCATTGGAACATGCAGATGGTACTACAAAATGTTCACCACAAGTTTGCGCCTGACTTCATGTTTGAATAATTAAATTCGATCCCTTGATAAGTTGGCAAAGAGTAGAACAGGCACAAATTTTGAATTCAATAGAAAGTTAAAAAATAAAGATGCAAAGTTAACTGATTCAAGTAATAGAAGGAATCGAGAAAAATACAAAATGGTTATAAGAGTTGGGTGTCAGTTAAAGAAGATTAAATAGTATAGGTTTGTGCATGCATTCAAAACGAGGAAGCCATTGTCTTGATAAACTCTTGTAGCATGTATACTTTCATCAATGTTGGCTTGTTGTAGCAATTGTATGCTTAAGAAAACTAGCAAGGAGACATAGGTAAATGCTAAGAATTATTTCATTGATTTGAAGATTTGTTACTCGCTATGGAAAAATATATTTTGCACTTAGATTTTTATGCTATTCTCATGGCACTTTTGGATATTGTTTTTGGATACTTGGTTGAAGTCTATAGTAACTTTTAATATTAATTTTAAAAAACTGTTCATTAAGCTTCAATTTGCAAAAAAAAGAAAGTTGACATCATGGGTCATTACTCACCATAACAAGGATGAGTGTAAGAGGTTGAAGAAAAGCACAAGGAGAAATATGAAGAAAATGAAAAAATACAAAAGATTATAAGGTAGTCAACTAAGAAGGATTACAAGAAGAGCATAAGGAGAAATATAAATAAGACAATGAAAAATATGCAAATAATCATAAAGAAGAGGAAAAAGGAGAATTATAAGAAGAGAACAAGTAGGATTTGAAGAAGTGTAGAAGGAGGAATTTAAAGACAAACGTAAAGAAGAATTGTAAGAAGGCAACAAGGAAGAATCTTAAAAAGTCATGAGGATTTAGCTACTTGTGATGGAAGGTCACACTCTTCACATACTCAAGAGCTAAAGATTTTTGAGTTGGTGATGGTCAACACTTACACACACTTCTTACAACCATCTTGGTTTAGAACCTTGCCAGTAGAGGAGCTCCCTAAGCTCATGTCTCAATTCGCTGTGCCTATTGTGCTACCACAATGGTAGCATCTGATGTGCATGCCATCTCACTAACCAAGGGAATTCTCTAACCATGGATGAGAATGGGAAATTCCAACATTGAAAAATATCTTTCCTGCCAGCAAATGATAAATGATCAATGTTGTCACCTTTGCATTCTTGACTGAAGGGCTTGCTCTGTAGGTGCAAGGTCTAGTGAAAGAATTAAAGGCAAAAGAAAGATAAGCTTTTTCTACATTAAAATTGTAACTACCCACCCTACTTTTTTTTTAAAATTTTTTTTTGCAATAAGAGATGGAAATGCAATGTCTTAACACTTTCTGATCACTAAGATCCTAGAGTGGGCAAGGTGAGAGCATACGGTGCTTTCAACCACACAACTATCTAAATAAATGCAACTACAAAAGCAATGGTGGCAAGCCGACCAAAGCACACAGGCGACATAGCTAGCCTAATCAACACCCCTTCGGCAGACTGCATGAATACAATCTAAGCCACTAGTAGAATGTGTAAGCTTGATTCATACCAAAATGGTTGATAATGCTATCTTGTTCAATGCCAAACCGGGCTGAATCAACACAAAAATGGTGGATTATGAAATGCTATATGAACTGGTGGTACACCATCCATTTTTACAATATAAAATGCATACAAATGATAAATCTTCAGTGGTTTAACTATCCGAAGTATACAAAATAAAAATGATTGCGTACATATTGAATCCTCCGATAGTACTACCATCTAGGGTTTAGAAGATTAGCATGAAATACATTTCAAAATAATGACATAAGATATACTGCTGTTTATAAGTCTGATATAAAGTTTTGATTATAAAATCAGATTGCTGCAATATCAAAATGAAGCTTGTTGTACCCAAACCATTTTTTTTTGCTTCACTAAGGCATTTTGCTTAATTGAGTCTTAATCTTGTTAAAGTGATGTTAGAAGGTCGTTTTTGGGCTTTTTAAATATGAAGTTTTTGTCAGTTTCATGTCAATTTGTTACTGAAGAAATTCAAGAAAAGTGAAAATCTGAAGGAAAATCATCAAAATTTTCTATCTCTGGAGAGGGGAGCACATTTTGAAAAAGGCGCCCTATCTTTTAGGGGCTCAGATCCTATTTTTAGGGTTAGTCACCTCCAGCAGACGTTTGTTTGGTATCACGCTAGCTTCGCAACGGGCTATTAAGCTTATCAAACGGACCTGTTTCGTGCAAGTTACGGAAGATATAGCGCAAAACGAGAAGGACAAAATTGGTTAACACTGAGAAAAAGAGTAGCTTTTGAGAAAGGCGCCCATCTTTTTGAGGTGTCAAATGAAGGTTTTTGACTAAATGCCACCCAAGATGTTTATCTCACATTTATTCAGGCTTCGCGATGCATCCGTCAGTGGGTGAATCTGAGTTGCAGAAGTGCCTGAGCCAGAGGTCAAACATGGGGTCAAATCTTGGTCAAAATATCAAGGAAAAAGCAAAAGAGCACTTTTTCAGAAAGGCGCCTGAGCTTTTCAAGCCTTTAATGCCTTCTTTTTGATGTTCTCAAATATTCAGCTTCTCCGTGTTACGTTCAGCTCCCCGTTGCTTGTCTCCGTTAGATCAGAAGATGACTCAGCAGCTAGCAGTCAGAGTTTTAGTGTTATTTTGGTCAGTTTCAGAAATGGCCAAGTCTGGTGGAAAAAGAGCAACTTTTCAAAAAGGCGCCCTTGATTTTCACCCCTCAGATGATGTTTTCTGGGGAAATGTGCCTTTGCAGCTGTTATGTGTAATGAGGTCAGCTCCGCAGTGAACCTGTGATCTAGTTGTTGATGTGATTTTTATGACCGCACCAATCAGCAGAACAAAATACTCTGAAGGCTATTCCGTTCTCTCTTGATCAAAGTATTCCATGCGCTAAGATTGCGAGAAAGTTCGCACGTTCAACTCTAAGGTTCCGAATACTTAGAATACCCTCAGTTGGTTGATGTGAATTGCTGTGTTCTTACGAGGGGACTTACACAATTGTTCAAAATTCTTGCAGCTAACAATAGATGGATGATTTGAAGGGGATTTTGCGCGTATGATTTGGCAATAAGTTCGTTTTCCTAAAGCTAACCAGAAATGTGCGGAAAGTAAATGAGTGAAAGGGTCTAAGATACTTATATTCTATTCTAAATGCAGGATATGCGGAGCTCAATTTCAGCAGACTTCGACCGAATTTCACCTAGCCTCACGTCGGACAGCTTCAGCAAAATTAGTGCAATCTTCAAAGGGATAGCAAAAGATGGTCAGATTACAATTTAGCATACATACACCATCAAGACGACGCATATAAGTATACAAATCACAATCGAAGTTAAACTCAAAATGATCTCCAATGGACCACGCAAGGCGAACTTATCATCAATAAGCTGCTAGTGGTATGGAATGAAATGAAGCTACCTCAATAAAACACCACATATCAACGTAAACTACTTGCATTAAATGAAAATTATGCTACTTGGATCCGAAAGGAAGAAGAGACCTTGCTAGCTATCCATGACAAAGCCGAATTCCACCATCAATGAAAAGATCTATTATCATGAAAGTGTTACACAACAATCTCCACAAAAGTTTTCAAAGGGAAAACTTTCTTTCTTCTCCACATTATGCTAAGCAAAATGTCTACTATGCTCTACTCTCTAGTCTCCAATCTCTAGCTCTAATGCTAATGTCTAATATCTACTGGATTACAAATGAGGGGGACTCCCCCTTTTATAGATAGCCCAGTCCAAAAGACGGCTAGGGTTACAATCAATAGAATGGCTAAGATTAAGCCACCTCAGCCCTAACCCTAAAAACTGCCAGAATGGGGAGTGGTGCAATAAATGAGCAAAGATTCCCACTCACTCCCAAAATAGAAAAGGCAATTAATGCCCACAATCAGTCTTCTAGAAGATCCTCGTCCAGTAGTGCATTCCCATTCTCCTTCTCTCTGACTTGCGAACTCGATGAATCTAGCAAGTACAGCCTCAACCTCCTGCACTGAAATGGGTGGAATGCAATCAAGCTGGAACTCTAACACCGTGACTGAATGTTCATGCCTTGTACAAGATTTTCTCCAAGCAACTAAGGAATCATGCGTGCTCTGGATCAAGGTGGAGAAAGTAGAAGTGTTTTCGAAATCATCTTGTACGAAGGTCTTCACCTCTGAAAAGAAAGGCACCAGCCTACCCCTCAAATTATCAACATTTACCTCATCCGGATTCAACCGCCTAGCAAATATGGCCTCAAAATTATTCTGAACTCCATCAATGATATTGGCCATAGTCTTACGTACCCTAGTTGAATCTGCCTGTGCTGCGTCGAAGAAACCACGTCCCGTGATTGCTGAAGAATACCATCTAGAAAAGTCGTACCTGTCATTCTCCTGAATGACCCCTCCATCAATCAGCAATCGCAAAGGGACATGCCTCAATGCCTCAAGACGCTGAATTACTTTGCTCTGATAGACAGAAGCATCACCCCAAGCCTGATCAACTGCCTCCATCCGTGCCAAAATACTAGAAGCCTGCTGAAAAGCAAAAGCAAGGTCCTCCATAAACTTTTCTGTCTCAGCACGAACTCCTGTGACCCACTTGTCTGCCTCCTGAGCCATCTTCCCTAACTCCATCAAGCCACTGATTGACTCTCTAGGTATCTCTGCTGGAGGCTCTATCACTGGAATCTCCTGCCCACGAGAACGAGACAACTGCTGCACAATCTGGATGGACAACGTCCATATCCTCATTCACCTGGTCTGGAACCGGAACAACTTCGCACTCCCTGATCATGTTAATCGGCAACCGAGAGAACATTCTTTTCCTGACTTCAACCTCATCTGATGCATCAGCCCAATAGTCCTCAATATTTGCCTTGTGTTTAAACTCTTCTGACAGTACCCATTTGATGTTATTATGCGGATCATAGTGCTGTTGGCTGGTGTGATATGAAAAGTGATAAATTGAAGTTCACTCTCAGCTTCTTTGGCTGCCTGTAATGAAGGACACACTTCATCCGAGTTGCCCATGACAATCGGGAAGTCAACACCTCCCTTCTTCTTCTTCTTCTGAATTTTATCGTAGGCAACCAATTGCCTAGATATCTCTAACATTAAAATCCTATTGGTTGGGTACTTAGGCAGCCTATATGGGTATGATGAAAAACCTTGCAGCCTTATGTAAGAAAACTTTGGAAACTGTATAAACCAACACCCATACCTTTCAATCAATTCTTGGGCCTCTCTCGAGATTCTGTGATGCATTCGCTCCTGAAGCAATCTCGTGATGTGCATGGTGAAGGCGTCATTGATACGCTTGTAATGAGTGGTACTTGCCAGGTGTAACTGCGGACAAGCCTCATGGATTTTGAATTGGTGAGAGCCACAACCAACAGGCTCCTTGTATGAAATTCCTCTGTACTTCGTCATACGAGCCAGCATGTAGATGATGTAAGAGCTCATATAGAACGTCTTCGTCCTTCTTAGGTTCAGGAGCTGCTCATGCAAACTGTCACTGATCATTGCAGCCCAGTTGACGTAGTCTTTTCCTTCCAGCATGAGGTTGATGTAATAGAACATCCAGGGCTCGAAAATAAATGATTGTGGGCAGCCTCCAACTCGACTCAGCATCATAATAAGGTCACAGTACTCCTGCTTCAAGTCATCTGCAATAATTTGTTTTGGCAACTTCGTTCGAGAAGGCTTGGGATTGATCATCCAGTGAGTATTGATTGTCTCCATGCATCTCTCGAATGCAGAAGCATACATTCGCTCAGCTTGCTCTCTGGATTTGTAAACCATGTTTTTGTGCACCGGGATCTCGAAAGCTTCACCAATGGCTGAAGAAGTGAGATTAGCAAGTACTTGTCCATTTGGTGACATGATTGACCTGTGATCTTTCTCATAGCAATTGGCGCACTCCATCATCAGCTCCGAACACTGAATGGCTGGTGGGAAACCAGCAGCTGCATATAATCCGCTTTGAACAATATTGTGCGAAGTGTTCGAAGGTCGATGACTTCCAATCCCCAACATTCTATTCTTGAAAGTTTCAAGGTTGATGAAGCCCAAGTTGGTATCTGTCAGCTTGCCCAACTTCGAAATGAATTTTGACTCTGGCATAAATGTCTTGCTCAGCTTCTTTATAACCGCTTGCCTGGATGCACCATTGTTGTCTTTGCCAGTCGCCCTTGCCTCAGCCATCTGCAAAACAATAGACATTCATCAGCAAATTAATTTATAAAATAAATAAAACATTGTGCAGGGGCTGCAGTCGACTTCAAGAACTTGAGAAGCTGCAATAACATTTCTTATTCGCAAACCTCAGCTTCTTCTCTTCAACCGATTTTGAACTTTAATACTTAGAAAAGATTTCTAAGTAAACTTTAACTTCAGCAACTTAGCAACTTCAATCAGCAATTGTAAATTCGTACTTCTTCAACTCAGCAAGTTTGCACTTCACTAACTTCAGTAACTTCGCTCTTTGAATTCACACCTCTTCAATTCCAAATCAGCAAGTTCGCACCTCAATATACTCTTCTTACTTCAAGGCGTCCTCAGCTTCAGCAATATGATCTTCTTCAAGCTTCAGCAATATCTCTCTTTAAGTCGAAATTTCTTCAATCAACCTTCAGCAGATTCGAACTTGTGTCACAGGAACTTCCAACGCCTTTCACCCAGCAACCTTCAACAAGTAAAATTTCGAGCTTCTTCAACAATTGCAGCAAAAAATTCGAACTTCTTCAGCACTTTAGTCTTCAGCAACTCACTGCAATGTCTAACTCAGAGCAAATCGAACTCTTTCAGCTGTGAAAAAGAAGTGAAAAACTTCTCAATTTTATAGCCAAAAATCGAATTCTGGAAGGAGCCAATTATAGCCAGTACATTAAATTTCCACTACTCCACTTCAAGAATTCGAATTTTCCCTCTCTGGTATTTCTGACACTTGTCCGAGAATCTCAACCTTCTAGAAGTTCAACTTTGACTGGCATCTTAATTTACTTTCAAAAATGTTTAATTAAATTTCATCTTTTAATCCATTTAATTCCCCAGCCGAAACTCTGTCTTGCAAATTTAAATTTTAATCATCTCTGACGCTCTGGAAAAATTCATCCGTGAAGAATTCGATCGAAATCATCTAGGCAACTCACTTCAAATTCGTTGTCCGGAGAAAATTATCTTGAAAACACATTTTATTCACTTTGCCTTAGAAAATTTTAAAATTTTCCCTTAGGAAAACTCACAATTCGAGCACCGATTAAATTCCTCATGCTGAAGGTCTTGGCGAAGCGCGGAAGACATGGAAATTCATCTATCATCACAAATGTTCAGTACCCAGAAGAAAATTTTATCCGAAACGCGATGAATCCATGGGTACACAACGAACAGGTTCATTTAATTTTTTAAATTTTGAACCTTAGAAAAATATTATTCCACCAATTTAAATCCGTTCTTCATCTCTGTGAACATTCCGTTGCTCAGACTTGAGAAATTTTAAATTCATCCTGCATTGTCATCACCTTCATCTATGAAAACTTTGCTCGTGCCTCAGGAAAATTCACCACCTTGAGTTCTAGGCGTATTTTCTTAGGAAGAAAATACTTTGCCTTAGAAAAATTTTAAATCATCTTGAAAATTTTGCCTTAGAAAAAATATTTTGCCTAGGAAGTTTTTAGCTTTGATCACTTTGCCTATGAGAAAAATTTATTTCACTTAGAAGAACTTCCTGCAAGCACATCATATTTACTTCCATCATCTTCAACGCCTAGGAACTTTGTTTTATTCATCACCTTGCATTTTCACACTTGAAAAATATTTTCACTTGAAGCTCCATTAGGAAAAATTTTCATCACATCATCTTATATTTCATTTCACCACCCTAGGCGCATAGCATACTTGAAGAATAAACTAGGCCTAGCACTTTATTTCACCATTGGCAATATTTTCTAACACCTTATAATACTTACCACCTTGGGCGCATTTAGCACTTGAAGAAGAATATTGCCACGCCTAGCATTTACCTTGCTTTGACCACGCCTAGCACTTACCTTGCTTTGACCACGCCTTGGAGTATTTTACTCACCTTTTACCTCATTCACCACCCTACATTCACTTTTACCATCATCATCTTGGGCGCATTTTGGCTTGCATGGAGGATGACTCTTCAACTTCTTGTTTTTTGTCCTTACTTGACCTCATTTGGGCGCATTTAGGCATGCATGAAGGATGAAAATTGTTGACTTGTTGACCCTTTTGAACTTGGGCGCATTCTTCATGTAGAGGAGGACGAATTCCTTTGACTCCTTTGACCTTTTCTCTTTTTGGGCGCATTTTTCATGTAGAGGAGGATGACTCTTGTAACCACGTCCTTTTGTGACCTTTCACCTTCCTCGTTTTTGTCTTCACATGCATGCTTTTGGGCGCATTTTGCATAGGGAGAAGGATAAAACATGTTGACTCCTTTGACTTGCTTTCATTTTGGACACATTTTCACCTATGTGCAGGATGGGCGCATTTGGAGGGTGGTGGAGGACGAGTTATACACTTAGCCATTTTTCTTGCTATCAGCTCTCAAGGTGGGCGCATTTTGCCATGGCTGCAGGATGAAAATCGTTGACTTTCTTTGACCTTCCAAGCATGGGCGCATTTTAGCCTAGGAGGTGGACGAAGTTCTTACTTAGAATTTTTTTATGCTTTCATCTTCATCAACTTGGGCGCATTTCCAGATGGCTGCAGGATGAAATCCAATACTTAGCCATTTTTTCTTCGTCCCTACCAGTTTATCCATGCCCTGCTATTTATAGTAAGTCCTTTGATTTTTGCATCTTTGAAGCTCAGCACAATTCGAAATTTTGAACACCGCATCCTCATGACCTTGCTTCCCTGTTGACACTGCTATTTTTAGTCGGCCTGCTATTTTTAGCCCATTTTTGAAGGTGATTTGCTATAAATAGTAACTGCTCGCTTCTGATAGCTCCACTGCTCCGATTGACTTGAAATTTGAATGACGCGCTCTTCACCACGTGACCTTATTGCTGACATCGGCGCATGCAAATGATTTGCTATTTTTAGCCTGTTTCCAAACTGACTTACTATAAATAGTAAGTGCTCCGTTTGACTTGAAATTTTACCAGCAGATAGCCTGAAGGATGCTGATCGCGGTGGTTTACACCGGTTTTCGAAAATTCTGACTTTTTGCCCCTCTTTTCAGGTCCTGAAGTTGGAAACCCTAATTTGCTCTGCATGCATATCAAATGGTCTCCGTTTGTTCTCGTTTCTGTTGCATTGCGATCAGCTCGTGATTCTGAAGTGCTGGGAGGCGGCTGCCGGGACGCACTTGCTAAAAATAGTAAGTTCCTTACTGAGTGATTATCTTGACTTGCATGTCACATCACTGCGAAGCTCTCGAAAAACCCATAAGGAATATGCCGACATGCAAAGAAAACCCTGACATGCAAACCCTAAAAATAGCCTCGGAAGACTGAATTCTGAAATTTGTCGTCTCGTTTTGCATGTTATACCATTGCGAAGGTCTCGAAAAACCCAGAAGGAATATCTAGACATGCAAAGGAAAACTCTGCATCTAAGCCCTGAAATTTGCTCCGGAAGCTGGACTGCTAAAAATAGAAAGTTGCCTGTTTCAGTTCAAATTTTGCGCATGAGCAGCCTGATGTGCTCCGAATGCAGTGTGACTGTCGGAATCTCAAAAATGCTGACAGATTGCCTGTAATTTCACACTTACTAAAAATAGTAAGTACTCGGAATTTGATGAAAATTTACTGAGAGCCTGCTGGAAGCATACTGACAACAATGTTAAGCTCTGTTTTCAATTTACTCACTTCATTCGACCTCAGACTGACCAGGAAAGATGAAACCCTAATTTTCAGACCTGGCCAACATTTCACGTTTAAAGCTCAATGATGGGCACAATCCCCGGAAAGGCAGATAGAAAAGAGACGGAGAGAGAGAGAGGGAGACAAAAACCCAAGCCAAAAGACCAGAATGGAGCAAAAATTAGGGGTCCCCATCTTGAATGGGGCGATGTGTGAAAAGGTCACAACACTAGTCTTGAAACTTGGTCAATTAGAAGTTATGAAGGATTTGTTTTTCCCTTCGTACGAGATGGAGATGAGTAAATTTGACTAATTATGGGAAAAAGAGCAGCTTTTGAAAAGGGCGCTTGGATTTTTAACCCTTTAGATCTTAGTTTTATGATGTTCAGTCTCAAGGTACCTTTTGATCAGTTTTTGTCCTGCTCTGCAATGCATCTGTCAGCCAGCCAATTGGTGGAGTCAGTCAGCCAGTGTCAGGGGATGAACAGAGGTCCCGAAAGAGGTTTAAATCCAAATTTTCATCAAAATTGGCTAAGTCTGGAAAACGCCTAGAGAGGTCAAAGTTGATTTTTCGAAAGAAGTGGATTGGTGTGCCCTAACTTGAGCTCTGACTTCAGTTAGATTGAACGATTTTTGGGTTGTCATCTCTAGTTCATATTTTGGTATGTTGAGTGTTCTTTCAGTTTGCATGTCAAGTTAACTAGTTTGCATGTCCAGTTAACTAACTCTGCATGTTGAGTTAACTAGTTTGCATGTCCACTTATCTTAGGTGCATGTTTGAAAATCAACTTGAGTTTGAATGCATGGTGCATTAGTTGAAGTTTTGTGAAAATTTTGTGAAGTTGACACTTCATTATATATTTTAACTTCAGTCTTCAAAATGGACGTTTTAGTTAAGATTCTTAACTAAAGATTTAAAGCATGAATTTAAAGCATGTGAAGTATGGCGAACTCAATTGTCAACTGAAGCTTAATTCGCATGACGCTTTAAATAGAATTTTGCAACTGAAGTCTTAATAAGGTGACTTTAGTTCTAAAGCATGGTGCTTTATTTAGCTCATTTTAGTCTTCAGTTAACTAAATTGAGGTCCAATCACAAGCCAAGCGCAATTTTCAAGGTTGCATGCATTTCTTACGAATTTTGGTGATGAAACTCTATTTATTCAAGCTTAGGCGTCCATTATCCTTCATCACAAGGTTAGAGAAATACATTCTTCTTGAGCAAGCAGCGATTTAAAGGTGCTACAGGTGTCAAAATTCAGCGTTCTTCATAGCAACGGATTCAGTTTGATCAAAAGAAGAATATTCCAGACTTTGTTTTCAGTTTGCATGCAGGTTTCATCAAATTCTAGAACAGAGATAGGCGAATTCTACAGTAGTAGAGCAAATAAAACCTTCTTTCTTCTGTCTTATTTCTTCTATTTCTCATCTTAGGTACTTTCTTCGCATGTCAAAGAAATTCAACATACTTTCAGAATTTGATCATTTGGGTTCGCATACTTCAGTATTTGCAGCAAAACCCATGTCTTAGATTTTTTCGAGAAAATTGTCCCGTAGTCTTCATTCTGAAGCTCTGTGCTTTTTTTTTTCCGAGAATCTCTTTGCATGTGGGCCTAAGACACATTTTTTCGAGAATCAAACTATCTGGGTTGTCTTCGAATTTGATTTTGCACAAAACCCACGTTTCAGAAAAATTCCGAAATTTTTTCCTGCCATAGGCTATTTTTAGCCTTTCCAAAGATTTTTCAGTTTTTCCAGAAAGTTGTTCAAGTATATTCGACTTTACAGTCAAAAGTCTTCATTTTCAAAATGCAGTTCAATCTCATTGATTATAAGACCAAATCGGTTCTTATACATGATTTTGTCAGAACTTCAGATACAGACTTAAATCATGTTAATCTGAACAGTTTGGAGGGTGTTGGCAGCAATTTATTGAGTAATCTTGAACGTTCCGGATTGCTGGCAGCGACATCTATTCCTGTTACCACTTTTGATCTTGAGTTCGTTCTTGCTTGCATGAAGCATTATGACTCATCTTCACGACAAATCAGATCAGCTGATGGGAGGATTATCTGCAGTCTTAAACCGAAGGATATAGAGAAATGTTTTGCTATTCCTCGTTCAAATAATTTCACTGTGGTTTGTTATCCCGGAATCTAGTAGCGCTCGTTCCACGGATAACCCCCCTACGAAACTTGTCCGTTTCCTAGGATTCGTGAAGTTCAAGTACGCATAACGAAGTGATTTTCAAGCCACCTCGAAATGTGTTCCTAAGCCTCGAATAGTCAATTCGAGCATTCCCCCATGTTCGCCTCGCGAAGACCTTTGAAACGAGCTCCTTCGCGAAGTCTCATTGTTCATACTTAGCAAATTGCGAAAAATGCAGTTGCACTGAAAAAGTGCGCTCCTGCTCTCAAGCGAAATTTGGCTAAGTATGAAAAGTGCAGGGGCGCTAAAATTTAGCGCCCCTGCATGAAAGTGAACTTTCCAAAAAATGTAATAGCGCTGAATTTTAGCGCTATTACACTTTTTCCTGACACTAAAACTTTTTTGGCTCTGGCGCGTTTCTTCATGATTTTTGCATTTTTTGTCAATCGTGCCACTTTTCGTGCCTAAATTTATTGCTCGACTTGAGTTAGGTTTTCGATTTTCTCTTTCACTTAAAAGTGTTTTAATTCGCCATTTTCATTGTTATGATTTTTGTTCTTCCTCTCTTCATGCTGGGCGAGTTCCGTTCAAACTGCAAACACGTGTTTTAGGATTTCGCATTCTTCTCCAGCAATCTTTGCGTTTTGTCTTGGTAAGTCGATTACCCTTGCTTTCTCTCTTTCATTCGTTTTTGTATATGTTCTAAGTTTTTCATATGCGTTTTTATCTTCCTTTTGTTCTCTTCAAACGTTTTTTCATCCTCCCATGCGTTTTTCTTTCTCTCCTTTTGCGTTTTGGTCTTGCGTCTTCTTTACTTGAATCTTTTCCATGGCGTTTCTGCGTGGCTTTCTCTTCTTACTCTCGCCTTTCTTCTCTTACCCTCACGCAATGTAACTCTTGCGTTTCATTTTCAAGGCATTCCTCTTGCTTTTCATTCCAACGCTTTTATGCTAACGCCTTTCCTTGTCACCCTCTCTATACGCTTTGGTGCGAACATTGATAAATCTCTTAGAGGGTTTCTTTAGCTCTTGAATGCTTATACAATGGTGATGAAACAAACTTAAATTATAATTCCATGCAAACATAACACTTTGCCAACCCCGAGCGCCGTTTTCATATGCCTCTACATTTGTTTTGTCAAAATATGCCAAAGATGCTGAAGCGCCAAATTTTAGCGCCTTGACATATTGAACATGTCTATAAAATCTAACTCTGAGAAATGCAAGGGCGCTAAAATTTAGCGCCCCTGCATCAAAAGTGAAATTTCCAAAATGTAAGGGCGCTGAATTTTAGCGCCCTTACACTTTTTACAATCTTTTTCCTGATAAGCTTCATTCCTGTCCATTTCACTCCTGAACCTTGTTCCTTCATTTTTGTGCATCGTTTTGCGTGCCATGTCATCCGTTCTACACTTTCCCATCATCGTTGCTCGTTTCGCGCATCCCCATGCTTCCTAACGACTAATGTTTGTTCTGGCTCAACACCTTGCAGTCTCTTTTCAAAGATCTCCAAAGTTAGAGTGATCAAAGTTCCAGTTGTTTTTGATGACTGCCAGTAAACCTCCGTCTTCTTTGAAAGCAAAAGGCAAAATGAAGTACAATATCAAGGTGTCTATCCGCCGACCGTAGTGGTCTCCAAGGTGGAAGAGATAAAAGATACAGAGGTTGGTCATCAGGACTTGGTTGATTTTGAAAAGCAAACAGAGACGAAGCCTCTCCCTGATCCGATGAGAGCGATTGTACACAACAACCTTCACTTGGTAGCAATGTTCCCTACAACTGCACATAATACAAAGTTTGTTTTTCAGGTGGCGTCTCACTACATCAGAGAGAGTAGAAGTGTGATCGATTCTTCCGGGCACGAGATTCTGAGACTCAACCCTGATTTCTTTGACATTGTTTTCAAGGTTCCTCATATGGAGAAATACATTGATATTTCTATACAAAAAGCACAAGAGGTTTTTGACGCTGATCCCAGTAAGGCTAAAAACCTAATAAATACTCAATGGTTAAAGAAGCCTAGGCAGTCTGTTTCTAGATGGCCGAAGGGATTCCTGCGAAGCGATTTCAAGGATGACGTCAAAGATATGATCACATTTCTAAGTAGAGTGAAAGGCTTGCCTGAATCATCCACTTTTCACGATTGGATGTATGAATACATCAGGATTATAAGAAGACAAAAGGTGCACATTGACTGGGGCAAACAGATCAGTGATGAGATACATGAACAGTTGATCAATGTTCCTTCCACATTGAAATTCTATATGACTTCTTACCTGGTGTACGCGGCGGCTGTGATGAGACAATTCCCAGGTTTATCTACAAAAGGGAATCGGATGATGGTACCTGTGTATAGATTTTTCTATCAATTGGAGCTGAAGGAAAGCTTTCATCACTTCAGACGGGTCACAGATGCTTTCTTCGCGCCTTTGCTTTTCAATTTTGATCCGGCTCTTGAAAGAAGGAGAGTATCTGATGAGGCTTATAAGGTGGTAAGTAAAGTTGGATGCCTATTTCTTCAATTTCCAACGTTTACTTATTTGAGAGTAGGGTGCTACACTGGTTGTCCCTACATGCTACCACGTTATCCTTCGGATAAGTGGGTTCTCATGGAAACATGCAGACAGTTGATGTCAGTGCAAAAAGAATGAAGAAACAACCACAAGCGTGGATTCAAGTTCCCACTGACCATTGGCCGATATACTATCCCTACTGCACAAAAGGCTAAGTCTGTTTATGCTGAAATGTAGATCATGACAATCAAGACCTATAAGTATAGGTTTGATTTTGATTACCGAGATGTCAGAAAAAGATTGCAAAAGGGTCATCATCACAGGTACCGTTTTGAAGACATCTGGGCTGATTGCAGAGATGAAGAAGCCATTCACAAAATGGACTTTTGCAGGTTGATTGTTCAACAGATCAGAGACCTTGATATCGCTGACCTACCAGAGGATTTTGCAGATCCTGGTGATATCATGAATGCTGTCTATGATGAGCAAGGAATTGCTAAAAGACCGTTGCCTGCAATTCAATGGTCTAGAAAAGAAATTACCAGCATAAGAGAGAGGTTGAGGCCAATCCTAGCCAACACTGCAGAATGGTTACATAAACATGGTTATGAAATGAAAAGTTTCATAACAGACTCAGAAGGAGAGGAATCCGAAGCAGAAGCTCGCCAACAGCAAGAACTCCGCAACAAAAATAAATCAGCGACTGTTCCCACTTCTTCACGAAGAGGTCCTAGGATCAAGTTCATTGTTGGCAAGAAAGATACTCAGTCCGTCCCAGAGACAAAAGTCACGGAATCTAATCCATCTCACTCTCAGGGTAAAAGGTCTATTCTAGAGGAGGTAGATTCCGATGAAGAAGGAACTTCAAGTGATCAATCCGCTGAAGATGAAGATTCAGTAGAAGCAGACTCCGATGCAGAAGAGCTTTTTGAAAGCGGGCAAGAGTCTGAAGGAGATTCTGAAGAAGGATCTGAAGGTGATTTTGAAGGTGAACCAGAATCGGTGAGACAAGAGGGTGATCAACAGGAACCCAGGCATGATCAAGAAAGAACTACTTCTCTTGAGAATGTAGTTGAGGAAATTCCCAGAACGTCATCGCCTGTGACTTCCAATGTTCCTCATACCCCTCCAAATTCGAGAACTCCTCCACCTCCTGTTCCCTCGTCACCTATTCCTACCACATGCATTCATGCAGTTGAGATATCCACTATCCCTGTAGCATCAACCCGGCGATACTCCCTCAGGTGACAAGCATTCATCGGTTGATATCTTTGTCAAGTCCTCCATCGTCCATTCCTAGCCTATCTTCACCAACGTATGATATCACTTCTGAAAATGAATTCAATCGTTTCATGAATGAGTCAATGCGTGATCAGCTCAACGTGCAAACTTCAGGAGCAATGATGACAGACACTTCTCCTATTGTCCACGATACCCATGGTAACTTTAGTGACAATAACCAGAAAGTAACGATGGCGGTGAATTGGCGGTAAATCCGAGAGTTCACACTTCTTTTCTTCCCTTGGCTAATATCTCAAGTGTCGAGCGTAAAAAGAAAATGATTTCTCCGGAGGAGCTCGACCTCGAAGAGATAGTCCTTCCAAAGGCTAAAGGAAAGAAAAAGGCAAAGGTATACTCAAGGCTGAACGTTGATAAGTCTGGCCACAAGTATGCGGAAATTGGCATACCACCACATGAAGAAGGTGATGTCAATATGGAAGACTACACGGTGACAAAGGTCCAGCTTGGCAAGGTTACCAATGAAAGTGCAAAAGGCCGATCATAAGTCATTTTGGACATCTTGGTGGAAGACCGGATAAAGTAAGCAAGCTCTTCAATATTACAACAGAGGCGAGCATATACCCTTTGTTGTAAAGAGACTTGCAGGTTCTCCAAGTAATGCACAACCGCTGACAGTGGTAAGTATTGAAGACCCAGCTGTCAAGAAAGCTGAGAAGTTCGCCTCCAAAGGCAGAGTGTTGTATGATTTTGTTGAGAAAATCATTGAACACGGATCTCAGATTATAATTGCTGCGGACGAGAAAACTACCTTGTTGGCCAAGCTCACCACAGAGCTTGATAAAGAGAAAAGTGTACTTTCCCAGGAGCGCAGAGACATGGAGAAATGCCTGTTGTCATGGTCGGAGATGAAACAGGTAAAGCTCAGTAAATTGGTGGAGGTTGGGGTAATTCCTGACAAAGAAAAGTTCGTTGAGGTAAGAGAATCCTTGAAACATAGAATTCAAATAATTCAATCTCTTCTTGAAGATCTCCCATAACAGGAAGGTCTTCGAGACATATTATTCTTGAAAAAAGGTATCAAGGAGTTGCACGGGTAGCTTCTTGAGAGAGTATCTTCTTACCCGTACGAAATATCTCGGATCTTCAAGCCATCAGAAATTGATTGTGATTCGGACTTTTCAGAAGCCTCACTGAACGTCATTTGTGATACAAGGCTCACATTGGATAACCTGAAAATGCATCTTGACAAGTGCAAGAAGGTTCACTCATCTGCCATGAGATCGATCAGGAGAATTCACACCATTGTGGATTACACCGTTGGTCCAGATGAGAAGTTTGTGCAAGAGACCGGGAGGAAATATGAAGACTTCCGCGCCCAAGGCAAAGAAACATGAAGCAGCCTCCTATTCTCCAGTGTTAGATATTTCCGGTGCATCCCTTTTATGCATTTTGTTAATATTTCCTGACATTTCAAATGTCTTTTTGTAAATTGTAATTACACCAAGTTTGAAGATGTAATCTTTTGAAAACAAATTACACTTTGACTTTGGTCAAAGTTAGGTGAGATCTCCTAAAATCGCTCACCTAACTTTCCTTGATTTCCTCAATTAGTTTCCTAATTTTGCTCATCCCTCTTTCTATATAATGTGAGGGATTTCTATTGTAAATTCATCCTTTAGTATTTTGCAACAAAGTGCTGCCCTTTTTGAAGCAAAATTGTGAAACTTTGTGTTCATGCTTTGTGAATGGAATTCGATCAATAAAGAAGAAGATTGCAAGCCAAACTTTGCGTTGGATTCGATACTTTTGTGAATTGATCTTATTTGGTGGTGATTAATTGATGGAATCTGAAGGACTCTAAGTGATTTACGTAAACTTTGTGTTACATCTATTATTTAGATTTGCATTTGTGTTTTTGTTTATCATTTGGTTGAATAATCTACAAGACTTTTATTATTGTATATTGTTCATGCTCTTGGATACTATTGTTGAATGATCTACAAGACTTTTGTGCTTGTAATCGTTCGCTCTTCAAATACTTTGTTGAATGATCTACAAGACTTTGCGCTTATGGTGTTCATCTTTATTCGAGGAATTGCTGCGTCTAAAGAAGACTTTGTGCTTCTAACGTGATAAACGATACACTTTTCACAGATCCACCATTGAAAAAGCTACGGAATGACTTTGTGCCTTCGTGAGCTTTCCCTTTTACTTTATTTGTCTATTGTTAATTACTTCTGGTATCTCTACGCTTCGCTTTGACAAGATAGAGGTATTGGTATTACTGCTAGTTGATCGTTTCAAGTTGTTAAGAATTGTGAACTTCCAACAGTGAAGCATTGTAAACATCTTCTCTGAAAAAAGAGAGAAGGATGAATGTAACACACCCCCCCACTTCGTAAGTTTTGTGTACATTTTGTAATTATTTTATTTGTTTACTATATTACATTAGCCGATGAAGGCGCATACTCCCCTTTCGAGGAGGAGAGATTTACATCTCACATGGTTGTGGTACGAAGTCCAGTTGTGTAATCTATCGAAAAGGCGATTTTTATATTTTCACCCAACATGGTTATTAAGGCCTGTGAGAAGATATGGGATGGAGATCAAGAACGTTCAAAGAGAAAGGTGGCTCAAAGATGGCTGAAAGTTCAAAAGACTAATATGCCTAAAAAGGTTGGTCGTGATGAATTCAAGGATGAAGTTGCTGTTTTGATAACTTTGCTCAATCGAGTTACAGGTCAAGAAGATGCTAGCACTTTCCGATCATGGATATTTTACCTTATTTCCAGAATTCTTGATGGCACAAAACATTTTGACTAGGCTATGTTGATTAGTGATTGCCTACATCAGCAGATTTCTGATTTTCTCAAGTTTCATGAGTTTCGTATGATATCCTACTTGGTCTACTTAGTTTCTGATATCCTACTTGGTCTACTTAGTTGCATTTCAAGGCAGCTACAGGCATCTAAAAACTAATGGCACTCTTGGTGTTCAATGTGTTCATGAGTATTATTCTCAGTTGGAATTTTCTAAATCTGAACAAGACTTCCGAGCAGTGAATGATCACTTTTCTATGAGGACAGTCAGAGATCTTGACAATGAAATGCACATCCGTGTTTCTGCCAAGGCAAAATCAGCGATGGAGACTTGGGTGGATTGGTTTATCCAATTCCCTACTTTCACATACATCCGGGTTTATGGATATGTTGGAGAGCCTCTGATGTTGCCGAGGTATCCTTCAGACAAGATCATCTTCATGGATTTTCTCAAACAGATGCAACATGTTCATTTCTATCTTCGTAGTCGTCATAAGACTGCAGCTACTTTTCCATTTGGATTGGGAATTTTCACATGCAGAACTGCAACAGATGCCAAGCATATGTCAACTGAGATAGAAAGATTCAAGCTTAAAACTCATACTGAGAGGCGTTCCTATGATCCTTTGGGTCATTATGCAAACAGGTTAGAGTGAGGGATTGCACATAAGCCAACACTTGAAGATTTCTGGGCTAATTGTGAAGATGAATTTGAGGTTCGTCGTCGTCACTATTGTAGACTCACTATCGCTCAGCTCTTTGATTACTTATCAGAGGATGTTGATGGTTATCAGATGATGATGGAGAAGTTCTTCTCAATTCATATGCCAAAGATCAAATTGCTCGACAGCCACTTCGCTCACCAGATTGGTACGCTAAAGAGAATACTTCTATTGAGGAGGTGTTGATGTGTTTTTCGTGACCGCACCAACGCAGAATAAAGTCGCCAACGGCTACCCTATTCTCTCTTGATCAAAGTATCCAGCACGCTAAGATTGCAAGAGAGTTCGTGCGTTCAACTCCAAGGTTCCTTTAGTGCGAATAGTGTCAGTTGGCTCGATGTGATTTGCTGGTATTTCAAGGGGACTTACGGAATTGTTCGACAACAGAGGAAGGGGTTTTCACAATTTGACAGATTTATCAGTGAAGCACGGGTTTCCTATAATAACCAGAAAGTACTGAATTTAAAGTGGTTGCAGGGATAAGAAAGCTCTAATCTACTCTAAGGCGTGGGACATGGCGATCAATTCTCACAAGCTTCAACCAGGCTCTGCTTTGCCTCACTTTGGACAGCCTCCACAGAGCCGGTGCAATCTTCAGAGGAGTAGCTCAAGGTGTTCAGATCACAACTTAGCATGAAAATACCATCACAACGACGCATATAAACATACAAATCATGATCGAAGTTAAGTACACGATATTCCAGTTGACCACACAAGGCGCATTCACCATCAGCGAACACATTAGTGGTATGGATAGACGAAGTTTGCTCCAATTGAAAACCACATTCCACAATCATTAACTACTTGCATGAAATGAAATTTATTCTACTTTAAAATCGTACTCGAATCAGAAGGACGAAGAAACCTTGCTAGCTACTCACAACAAAAGACGAAATTCACCATCAATGAAAACTCTTTTATTGAGAGAGTGTTCACAACAATTTCTTACAAAGTTTTCAAAGGGAAAACTTTCCCTCTTCTTCAAACTATCCTATCAATCTATGCTAAGCTACCTCCAAGTTGTCTCTCTACCTTCCTATCTCTACTCTAATTTCTACCGTCTAATGTCTAATTGTACTGAGATCAAATGAAGGGGGGATGCCCCCTTATATAGCTAGCCAAGTCCAACGGACGGCTCAGATTACAATCGGCTGGATGGCCCAGATCGTGCCACCTCAGCCCTAAACAAGATTCACCCTAAAAACCGCCACAAAGAGGAGTGGGGTAATAAATGAGCCATTAATGGCCACCATCCTTCTAGAAGATTCCCGATTTGAAACGCGTTCACACTGTTCTTGTTCCGACTGCAAGCTGGATAAGTCTGGTCAACATTGCCTCAATTTCTTGGACTAGCACAACAGGCACGTTCTCAATCTGACTTCAAGGTGACAACCTCCTTTTCTTGCTTGATAATGATTTTCCCTTGTTGACGTTGTTCTTCAACTTCTTCTTTATCACTCGAGCTGGGCGTATACTAAGTCTCAACACTTAGCCATTTCTCACAACTTTTCTTCCTTCAAGGTTGAAATGTAGTCTTGGAGTACTTGCTTCATCGCTTCAAGTCCTCGTGCTCTGGCCTTGACATTCATCACTGCCCATAAATTCTTCTCTTGGAAGCATTCTCTTTGCCAGCTTCAGCATTTCCAACTCAGTTTGTGACCTTGCTTATACTTGGTAATCTCCTTGGGCTTGATACATACATAGGCAAATATCAGGCATTATAATTCAGCTTTTTTAAAATAAATTTAGAGATGGCGAATGAGTGGAGTTAGCACAAAAATAAAGACTTAAACATTAAACTTTAACTCAAACTGAAGAAATACTTGAGATTAAAACCACGAGCTTCAGCAACTTATGACAATCACTTTCAGCGCGAAAATAAAATCGATCTATTTACCTCAGCTGGGTTGCCATTTCTCTTGACCTCTTCAACTTTGAAATTCTTGACCCAACTTTCTTTCAACTAGAATTCATCTTCTAAACACTCTCTTCAACTTCAAATTTATCTTGATAACTTTCGTACTTCAAACCCAAAACTAAAATCAGTACTTTAAAACAACAATTGATTTTTAAATTAGTACTCTAGCAACTGAGTACCTTGTGATTTTACTTCACTCGATACTTTGAAGATTTGGATTTTACAAGTTGGCTGCAACAACTTCACACTTCAGCAATTTCATCTACTTCAAGTCGTACTTCTCCAATAACATTCAGCTTCAGCAATGTGATCTTTTCAAGCTTTAGCAGTCTTCTTCAACACCAAGTCGAATTTCTTCAACACTTTCAGCCTCAGCAACTCCAGACTCAGAGCAAATTCGAACTCCTTCAGCAATATTTTTTTTTAAATCGAAATTTCTTTGATCTGCAGCTTCAGCAACTTTCAATCTTCACCCTCAAAGCAAATCGAATTTTTTACTTGCACATTCACACTTCAGCTTCAGCAACTTCCTTCAACAAATTTCAAACTTCAATCACTTAGAAAATTTCTAAGCAAGGTTTAACTTCAGCAACTTAGCAATTTCAAGCTTTGATAAAATCGCCCACTTCACTCTAGCAATCAGCAACTTCAAGAGACTTAGCAAGTGCAGATTTCAGTAACTTCACTTTTTCGTCAACTTCAGATTTTCAAAACTCAACAACTAGACCTCAATTCGCACCTTCACACTCTCAGCAAATTGGCAAGTGCGCACTTCCAGCTTCAGTCCTCAGCAATATCAAACTTAGAGCAAATCGAATTCTCTTCAGCTGTGAAAATCAAGTGAGAAACTTCTCAATTTTATAGCCCAAAATCGAATTCTAGAAGGAACTAAGTTTAGCCAGTGCATTAAAGACTTTTTACTACTCACTTCAATTCCAATTTTCCCTCTTTGATGTAACGTAGGAATCTCGGCAACTAAGAGTTCGCTTTTGGTGGCATCTTTTGAATTGCGCAAAATTTTTTAATTTTAAACATCAGTTTAACAATTTTGTGACCAAAGTTATCCTTTCAAATTTAGAGTTCGTCACTACGATTAACTTTGGAATTCTGCATTGAAAATTCAATAAAAATATCTGAGAACTTGAAATTTCCTCAAATTCGTTGTAAAATTCATCTTGAAAACTTTGTTTTATTCACTTGCTGTGAAAATTTTAAATTTTCCCTTAGGAAAATTCACAATTCGAGCACCGATTAAATTCTTCATGCTGAAGGCCTTGGCGAAGTGCGAAAGACATAGAAATCCATTCCTCATCACAAACGTCCAATACCCAGAAGAAAATTTTCTCTGAAACGCGATGAATCCATGGGTACACAACGAACGGGTTCATTTAAATTTTTAAAATTTTGAACCTTAGAAAATTATTTCCTTGTGAAATTTAACCCGTTTCCTCATCTCTGTGAACATCATGTTGCTCTGACTTGAGAAATTTTTAATTCATCCTGCAATGCCAATATCTCTGACTTCATCAGTGGAAAGTTTGCTCGTGCTTCAAGAAAAACTTCATCACCTTCATGTCCAGGCGTATTTTCTAAGGAATAAAATATTTTGCCTTAGAGAAATTTTAAATCACCTTACATTTTGAAAATTTGCCTTAGAAAATTTTATTCGTTTGCCAGTGGTGGAAATTTCATCAACTTCACTTGGAAAATTTTCCATAAAGGCGCCTAGCACATTTTATTTTTCAATCACCACTTTACATTTTATTTCACACTTGAAAGGCATTTTATTTGAAACTCCAACGCCTTAGCAATATTCATCAACACCTTGGGCGCATATTCAACTTGAAGAAGGATATTCATCTTGCCTTTGAAAAAAAAAAAAATAATTTTTTTTTTTCATCACCAAGCACTTTCAACGCCCTACAATATTCATCAACTTCGCCTAGCAACACTTACACCACCTTAGGCGCATTCTACATGTGGAAGGAGGAATGATACTTTACCACGCCTAGCATATTTCATCTTCACCTTAACTTTTACCTTGCTTACCACCTTACATTCACTTCAACTTGGGCACATATTGGCATGCATGAAGGATGACTCTTGGGCTTCCTTGTTTTTGTCTTCACATGCCCTCTTTTGGGCGCATTTGAGCCTAGGAGGAGGATGAAACTTAAAACGCCACTTTTGCTTTGACTTGTTGACTCCTTTTTCAAACATGGGCGCATTTCTCATGTAGAGGAGGATGAAACTTGTAACGCCACCAACAAGTGACCTTTCAATTTCTCCCTTTTGTCCTTACATGCCCTCTTTTGGGCGCATTTTGCATAGGGAGAAGGATGAAAATCGTTGACTCCTTTGACTTCTTTCCTTTTGGGCGCATTTTGGCACATGTACAGGATGGGCGCATTTAGGGGGTGGTGGAGGATGAGTTTTTAACTTAGCCATTTTTTCAACTTTCATGCTTCAAGGTGGGCACATTTTGCTATGTGTGCAGGATGAAAAACTTTGACCCTTTTGACTTTTTGTTGCTGGGCGCATTTGAGTCTAGGAGGAGGACGAAGTTTTATACTTAGAATTTTTTTAAGCATGAGACCTTGCTTCTTCATCAACTTGGGCGCATTTTACCCAGTGAGCAGGACGAACTCCTGACTTAGAAATTTTTAAACACCTCAAGGCCAGGATGGGCGCATTTTCAGGTAGCTACAGGATGAAGTCCAATACTTAGCCATTTTTTTCTTCATCTTCGCCAGTTTATCCATGCCTGCTATTTATAGTAAGCCCCTCAATTTTCACACTTCAGAAGCTCAAGTCGATTTGAAATTTTGAACACTGGATCCTCATGACTCCATTAGCCCGTTGACACTGCTATTTCGGGTTGGCCTGCTATTTTTAGCCCATTTCTGAAGGTGGTTTGCTATTTATAGTAACTGCTCGTTTCTGATATCTCCACAACTCCGTTTGATTTGAAATTTGAATGAGGCGCTCCTCACCACGTGACCTGTCTGCTGACATCGGCGCATGCTGCTGATTTGCTATTTTTAGCCTGTTTCTAAAATGACTTACTCCGTTTGTCTTCAAACTTTACCAGCAGATAGCTGGAAGGATGCTGATCGCGGTGGTTTACACCGGTTTTTGAAAATTCTGACTTTTTACCCCTCTCTTCAGGTCCCGAAGCTGGAAACCCTAATTTGTTCTGCATGCATATCAAATGATCTCCGTTTGTTCTCGTTTCTGTTGCATTGCAATCAGCTCGTGATTCTGAAGTGCTGGGAGGCGGCTGCTGGGATGTACCTGCTAAAAATAGTAAGTTCCCAAATGAGTGATTACCTCCGTTTGCATGTCACATCACTGCGTAGGTTTTGAAAAACCCATAAGGAATCACCCGACATGCAAAGAAAACCTTGACATGCAAACCCTAAAAATAGCCTCCAAAGGCTGAACTCTGAAAGTTGTCGTCTCATTTTGCATGTTACACTGTCGCAAAGGTCTCTGAAAACCCAGAAGGAATATGCAGACTTGCGCTGAAAAATTCCGCATATAGGCCCTGAAATTGGCTCCGGAAGCTGAACTGCTAAAAATAGTAAGTTGTCTGTTTCAGCTCAAATTTTGCACACGAGCAGCTTGATGTGTTCTGAATGTAGTGTGACTGTTAAAACTTCAAAAACGCTGAAGGAATGTCCTGAATTACGCACTTACTAAAAATAGTAACTTGCCGGAATCTGATGAAATTCCAGTAGTCTTGTTGGAAGCATACTGACAACAATGTTAGTCTCAATTTTCAATTTATTCACTTCATTTGACTTCAAGTTGGCTAGAAAATTCAAAACCCTAATTCTATGGACTTGGCCAAGATTTCAATTCAGGCGGGCACATCCCCAGAAAGACAGACGGCAGAAAAGAGAGACAACGACAAAACAAACAAAAATCAAGCCAAAAGACCCAAAAGCAAAGCCAAAAGACCGAGACGAAGCAAAAATTAGGGGGTCCCCATTTGCAATGGGGCGATGTGTGGAAAAGGTCACAACAGGAGGTATCTAGATCGGTTATCAAGATGTTGTACCCAAAATAAATTTTTGGCATTTTGTATAAATTGAGCTAAATCTTGTTAAAATGCCATATAAAGTTTGTTTTAGGTCAAACTAATCATAGGATCTTGGTGGGTTTCTGTCAAGGAACACATGTGCAAAATTTTGAAAATTTGAAAATTAGGGTTTTACGCCCCTATTTTCAGGGAAACCCCCGAAAATAGGACCTTCCCAGAAATGATTGAAAATGATTTTGATAGGATTAAAAGGCTTCACGATCACATTGGTCAAGTCAAAATCATCAAAAGACATGTTTTACTCTGGTGAGTCTATTTCTATTTTTCAGGAACAAAGTTAGGAGCTCCACAGCGATTAATGGCAGATTGGCCAGTACGAAAGCTAAGCTTCAAAAGCTTCAACGACGCAACCATGGCGAAAATGCTTGAAAAGATGCTCTGCGACGAAGGGGACTTTAAAAAATGAAAAATGTTGAAAATTGACTAAGTCTAGGATTTTCAAAAAATGAAAAATGCGGAAAATTGACTAAGTTTGGAGAATGCACGCCTTGCTACCAAGAGGAGGCTATGCAGTCAAATGCCTTAGTCATTTTTCCAAACACCCATACACGATGAACGTGAGACATGAAGAAATGGTGATCTGCGACGGAGGAGATTCCTGAAACCCAAAAAGGTTAAAGTTTGACTAACTCTGGAAACGGTACGAAGGAGAGACAAGTTCACAATGCTGAAAAGAGCCTTTTTCAAGCAGGGGCGCCCATGATCTTTAAAGGTCAAATGCACTCTGTTGGATCATCCAAGGCAGTCATCCTCGGCGTTTGCTTGCTGGCTCGACAACGAAACAAACAACTAAATCATCTGATGAGTTGATCATAAGCAGTTGCTGACGAAGTGAAAAGAGGCAGTTGATGAAATATCAGGAAATGACTGTCAGAGGTGATGATCAAAGAAAAAAGAGCCTTTTCAAAAGAAAGGCGCCCTTCCTTTTGGACCTCTGGATGCTGACAAAAGACCAAAGGCCTCCCAGGACAATCTTCTCAGCCTAGGTAGATCTCAGCAATGCAACTGCAAGCACAGGCATCTGATGAGGCAGTCAACAAATAATCAGGATCAAAGTAGGCAGCTTTTTAGATGAAGATAACCATGCTAAAGGACAAAAGTGCCCTTTTCAATGAGGGGCGCCCTTGAATAAAGGAACCCTAAAATGACTTTCAAGTTTTCTGACTTCAGTCATCTTCGACGAAACGGAGCTGGCTACCTAGCAAGATATCAAGCAAAATCATCCGATTCTCCGATCAACAAGAAATCCAGATCAAAGCACGAGAGGTCATTTCAAAAGACTGAAGAACAAAGATTGAAAATTCACTAAGGCACAAGCAAAAGCGCCCTTTCTTGGAAAAGGCGCCCTTTCTTTTGATGCCCTGAACTCAGCTTTCTACCATCATGCCTCCCAGGCACTTCTCTTCAGGTTGGATCCAGCTCAGCAGTGAATGTGTCAGCAACATCTCAGGATCAACAGATCAAGTCAGATTCAGGATCAAACTGAGGTCATTCAAGAGAGAAAATAATAAAAAACTTGCAAAACTCAAAAGGGACGCCTAAAAGAAGTCAAAGGTCAAGTTGTTGACTAAAGTAAAGATATTTTGAGTTAAACTTGGCTAAAACACTCCACGATCAGTGGAAATCACCTTTTTGAACTTCAGATCAAGCCAAAATCACTTTTGATCATGAGTTAGGTCCCCAAACTTGTGGATCTAAGGCTTGAGTCTATGTAATCAAGGTATAGGCATCCCACTTCATTATTTCATTGCAGGTTGATGATTAAGAACAGCCATAAGCTCTCAAGGACGCCATTTACAAATCTGGCCAAGGTTTTCATCCGTTCTTCGATATTTCTTGCAGATCTGAAGCAGAAGAAGATTGCTAATCTGAGGTTGGATTCAGAGACAAATTTTCTCAGGGAGTCAGATATAAAAACTTCCAATCCATCTTCTGTCTACTTCTTCTCTTGTTGTCTTAGGTTTTCTTGCATGTCACACAAAGCAGCAGGCTATATCAGATCTGATCAACTGGGTAGATTCAACATAATTTTCCAATGAAACCCATCTTGTCAGATTTTCCAGAATCACCAAACTTGCTGCCCCTATTTTTTTGGGTTTTTCCGAAAAAGTTTCAGAATCAAAATTCTGAGGAACTGGGTTTGTTCAGCATTGAAGCACGAATAAAACCCATGTGCCAGATTTTTTCCGGAAAAATACTTCTCGGCAGGGCGCTATTTTCGGGGGTTTTTCAGAAGTTGTCTGAATACATCCATGTTTACAGTCAATAGGCGAGTTCTTCTTCACATAATGACAATTTGGCGTCCTTGGGCTCCAATTGAACAACCAGACCTTGCACCAGCAACTCTCCAACCAGATCTTAAACACATTGTTGGAGAGCAAACAGACATCATCAGCAGTCTGCAGATCTTTATCTTTGAAAAGAGTACATCTCCCGTTCAGTGGAGAGCTGCAGCAATTACTCTGGACGAAGAAGAAAGAAAGGCTGATCTTGCAGCAAAAAGACCAATATTACCACCTCCCGCGTGGCAGTAAGCACCTTGGCTTGCCAGTTGCGAGGAGGTCATTCCAAGCACGGAGCCGCCAAAGTTACCAAGAGCAACAACTTGCACAAGAAGAGGAGATGTCGTGCCATCAAAACATTGACTATCCGAAAACGGAAGAAGTCAACACATGGATCAAGGATTTGTTGATCGGAAGTGGTGAAGTGTGAAAAGACACCTAGGAAGGACGTCCTACCTTCCAATTGGCATTTATGATACTTGAAGTTGACTTGATGCCTCATTCCAAGTCAACTCAAGAAGGCATTAA
>VDFB02254666.1:0-21635 GCA_007258455.2 Sequoia sempervirens
TATTACCCCACATGGATCAAAATGAGTTACAAAACTAGGAAAATCATGTGTCTGAAATAACCACCATTAGTTTCATGTAGTTGTAGCTTAAATTGTAAATGAAAAGAACATTTGGTTCATTTACGTGTCTCGGTATTGGTGTCGGGCATAAAATATTGTAATTTATTCTCATGATGATGTTTAAGTGTTAATCAAAACATAAAATTTATTTTGGTTCTTAAAATGAACCTAACTATGCAAATTCATAGTTGGGCAGTCCAGTCTTGTACCTAGGCGGCCATGTTATTCACTTGCCTGAACCCAAGACCTTAGAAATTATCCTAACACTTTTGGGGTGGCCTAGTGGAAGTAGGGATGACCTAGTGAAAGTAGGGGCATCCTAATAGAAGTAGGGGCAGCCTAGTTTGACAGGCTTAAAAATCCAAAAATGCAAGATTTTCCCCAAGGTTGTTGAGACGGCCTAGTCCTGTGTAGGGGCGGCCTCATTCCCATACAAAAACCAAAGAGTGAACCCTCTCCACCAATGATAGGTGAGGGTTTTCTAATCCCTTTGACCTTTTCAAATATTTTTTTATGCCTTATACTTTTCCCATTCCAACTATTTTGGTCATCTGAAACCTTGAAACCTAGTCAAAATTTCTCTAACTTTGAACTTGAGCTTTCCCAAAATTTCTCTAACTCTGAACTTGAGCTTTCCTTGCTTTTTTGAGAGTTTGTTTGGGAAAAAATGTGAATGAAATTTATTCACTATAGTTCTAAGGTCTTGGTAGTGTTTTGACCTAGTTCTCAAGTTTCATCATTGAGGACTTATGTTATCCCCTACATCATTTTGTGTGCAACCTCTCAATATGACTCAGTTGTCAAACCTAGGGTTGGGGAGATGATTCTTCTAGTCTTTGGAAGTCTTGTGAAGGTTATAAGCCTTAATGAATAATATTTTTAGTGTCCTCAATAATCCTCATAGGTCATGGGTTGTTGTGGAGTAGCTCCTTCCCTTGAGTGATGTTGCTTTGTGATGAGATTTCTTGGGAAACATGAGGATGTCTGGAAGTGACTTATTGTCATTCCATCTTGCGACGAGTTGTGCCTCTTGGGTAGGCAACCTATGGTGCAGGTTTACCTAAGTGTTAGAGTGGTTTAGTGTTTCTAGATGTGGATTGGAGGTTGAGGAATCCCCATATCCTTCCCTAGAGTGGTGTTGTGAGAGAACACGATCGTGGTCTAGTAAATGATCGTCATGTAGCTGTTGTCCTCTCTCTCCCCCTTTTGTTTGTTCTTCGTGGTGGATTTATACCATGAGTGGTTAGTCTTCCATTATAGCCACCTTTTTTATGCAATGGTGAAGTGCCTTGTTATAGCTGGAATTGTTTCATTGTGACACTTGTGTGCACATTATCATGCAAGTGTGACATGTCATTGTTGCATTATTAGTGTTGTTATCCTTGTTTAAAAAAAAATAGTTGTCCCATTAGGTTTTTTTTTTAGCTTGTTAGCTCGAGGCATACATTTTGTATCAGAGCACATTTTGCAGTATTGGAATCTTTGGTTCATGTTCTTTCCCATGTGGTTGTTGGTGCTTGGTGTGTGATCACTCAAGTGCTTGTTTCGGTGAGTCCATGTTTGGATCCAAGTTACATAGGTGCCTTCAGTGGCATTCCTGATTGTTTAGTGTGAACCAACCCATGCAATATGTTTGAGGAAGAGTTCCTCCTAGAACCTGATGCATTTGACATGGATGGGAAGATACCTCTGGTTGAGAGCATCCTAAGTGGAGAATGATCACTCTCTAGTGTGTTGTTCATTGTTTGAGAGCTTTGGTTGGGTCTTTGTGTGTGTGATTATGTTGTTGGTAGCAAGTGTTGTTGCTATTTTTTCTCTAGTGTGATATATTTGAGAAATGATTGCTTGTGAGGGTTAGTTAGACCCTTGAGTTTCTGAGAGGTGCTGTCATGTGTGATATTCATCTCGATGTCTCAATTCTTGCTTAGTAGGAATGTGTAGTGACCCTTGAGTGGACTTGTTCATACTTACATGTTATCTTTGGATGTATATATATGGATGAATTTGATTAGAATTGGGTGTTAATGTTTTGGATCATGATGGAGCTTTGTGAAATTGTCTTATATGAATGATGCATTGAAATTGAATATGGTGTATGTCATATGCTCAAATTGTAAAAATGTGATCTTATGGTGTTGTTTCCTATGGTGCATTGTGTATTTTATTTCTAGTGAAATATCATCATATGTGTGAATTGACCATGTTAGTGCATGAATGGAATGTTGCATTGTCATAATAGAATATTTGGGTCAATAACTTAAGTCCCCGAATTATGTTGTCCTTGGGATTCCCATAATAAGCTAGATGGGTAATTGGCATTATTTTTCCTCTTGCATGGGATGCATGTGTGATTTTTAAATGAAATTATGCTTATTAGGAGCATTATGTCGATTGGCTTAGTACCTTGATTGTAATGTGCCATGTGAATCACATGGATGTTATTTTGTGTTATCTTGTGGAAGTGATGCTTGATGTGAGTAATGCGTGTGGAATTACATTATAATTGTAACTTCCTTGTGAAAGTGGTGCTTGGGTGAAGCCCTACCTTTGTTTGGATAGAAATGGTAGATTTCATAGTGAACTTTGCATATGTCTACTTGCATCAAAATATGGCCATGTCTTGATGAAGTGTGTTTGCTTAATGTGGGTTTTGTTGGCATAGTTAATTGAATATGGTAAACTGTGTTTGAGCATACTTTCTCTAACACACTTTGGATGTTGTACTCCTAAGGTGTCGTGTAGCCCTCACTCCCTCAAATGTGGTTAATATTAGTCACTCAGTTCATGTAATCATGTTTTAAAGTTTGATGCTTTATTTTGGGTTATTGATGAACTCTCTAATCATTGATTATGGATCGACATTGAATTTTTAATTTTCTTATGAGTGGTCTAGTTACCAAATTTTCCATCTATCTAGTTTGTGGCCATTGGTCACACTTGACTTATTGTTTCATTGTGCACATTTTTATGATTCAATGTTGAAATTGATAATTCCCCCTTTTGGGCAATATTTTATCTTTGTGGTGGTTATTCTAAATGTTTGAAATTGTTGATCATATTCTATGTTTTTTTTCTTATCATGTTCATTATGAACCTTTGATAGAATGTACAAGGGAGTAGATGGTAGAGAATATGCTAAGTCTTGGTGTTTGTGTTAATTAGAAACATATTGCATCAATTCTTGTTCTTGATGAAATGAGAGTGGATATTGTGTGGTGTTCGAAAATTTAATGAAATGCTTGTATGCATATGGTTTTCTAGCTTTAAATGGCTTCGATGTGTGTGAATATCCTTGTGCTTGGAATTTGTGGTGTATTCAAATTTCTGTCTAAGAGTGTTGTGGAATTCTATCATCTTTGAGTGAATTTAAATGTGTGAATAATCATGTTTGCATCATGCTTGAATCTTCTTGCTAGTAGATGGTTGGGTATGATTTAGCCAACTTTGTGTGCTCTTTCTTGTCTTGGCATTAGCTAAGTGTTTGTTGAGGTGTCTTGGGTACCATAATCCATGTTAGTTGATAGCATGAAGATGCACATTGTGTCATTTACGATACAATTTCCATAGCTACACTCATTTTTGACATAGTGTAGGGTATGAAGGTGCGTTAGTAAGTGCTTCAACACATATTATTGTGATTATTATATTATATTATATATGTCTACCCTTGTTAAGTTGTCGGTTAAGGTTGTCCTAGTGGTTTTTAGGATTTTCTTCTTAGTTTTTTAGTCGTGTTCCTATCTTAAGGATAGAAGAAGATGCAATTCTAGTTTGAGGAATTGGCTATCTTGTATATTCTCTTGCAAAGTGATTAGTGTTTAAGCCCTGTAATGGTTGTTGGTTGACTTTTCGATCATGATTTCATGATCTTATCAGGTTGTTTAACCCTTAGTTGGGTCATAGTTGAGCATCATGATAGTGAAGATCTAAGTTTTTCTCCTATGCTTAGTGGTTAGTTGCTTCCTTAGTGGGTTTTGTGATAGTTGTGGGGTTGCTAAGCCTCATTGTTTGGAGAGTGCTTATTCCTTTCAGAGGTAGTTCTTAGATGTTTTCCTCTAATAAACCCTACGTTGTTCTTAGTTTCATGTGGAGAAGCTAATGTTTTTGGGAAATCCTTGCTTTCCCAAGTGGTGCTCGAGGGGGACCCTTGTGTTGAGTGTCATAGTTGGAGGTGAGGTATGTTCTTGGTGAGCATGGTGGTGAGATAGAGTTACCTCAAACCTTGTGTATTATTGGTCCTTGACATCAATTTTAGTGGTAGTTGATGAAGGTAGTGTGGTGATCTCTGAGGTGGTTGTGCACCTATTGGTGGATGATCACTTAGCTTGTGCACCCCTAGAGTTGTGTGTTGTGTGTTTGATGCCTAAACTTGGCGAGAGTCTAGAGAATTGGTCTATGAGTATGATGTGTGTGAAGGATCGTGTACTAGGTGTACATATCCTTGCTTGTACAGGCCTTCCGGAGTAAGCCTAATTTTAGTGGGGGAGGATGTAGTGCCCCTCCTTTTTTCATCTTGTTAATGTGAGATTGGTGTTTTAGCTTCACCATTTCCTTGTGTTTGGTGTGGTGATTCTTTTATGGCTTTGATTAGGGTGTACGAACCACCACATTTTCTAGATGAGATTCCTCAACATGTCAATTGTTGGAATATTATATATTTACATGTTTGATTATCATTATGCTTCTATTCAGTGAAATGCATTATTTATGTTATGATTAAATGTGATCTTGATTATTGATGCTCAAAATAAATGTTTTAATTAATGAGTTATATTTGGATATTATTTATGTTTATGTTATTGGACTCTGTTGGGATGATTATTATGTGCTTTGACTATATATACATTGAGCAGGTACCCTTGGCGTGCATTGAATGCTTACAAATACAGGGTTATTCCTCCTCCTGGCTACATAGGTTTGAGTTATTTCTCCAATGGTGGTTAATTCAAAGATGTCACATTGGGCCCCCTTCATATCCATTCCTTGGTCGTACTTGAGTCAAGTACAATATGTGTCATAATTGACCCTATGTGAACCTAGATCCAATTTAGGAGTTATTATGGAATCTCTGTGTTGTGAACAATCCATAAATGCCTGATCTAAGTGATGGTTTAAATTCTATGTTTTCCCACAATTGAAATATTAGGAATTTAAATTATTGTGATACTTATTATTAAAATATTCAGTGTTTCAAGAAAAGGGAAAATAGAATGAAAGAAACAATAAAATTAATCTATTGTTTAATTTAATTACGAAATTCAATGGGTTGGGAACAATGAGTTATGTTTGATTTAATTATCTTGATTAAATTCTAAATTTCATAAATTTAAATGAAAATCGTTTAAATGGATTTAATGGTTAAATTATATGTTAAATGATGTTTTTGAATGGATTAAATGATCAAATTGATTTTGGGAGAAATTGAGGGAGTTTTGAATTCCAAAATAGAAATATGAGTTTTTAATTAATTTTTAAATGGGTTTTGAAATGGGTAAATAGGAAAAAACATTCCATTTTTCATTTCATGTTGTGAAATTGGGAAAATAGTGAGAGAAAAACCTTATTTTGATCAATTTAGAAAATTGTTGATTGGGAGCACAATTCTTATCTGAATTCAACAAGGTTGGATTCATTGGGATAGGAATCGGGAAGGGATCATGCTTGCTCATTTTCCTGACCCCTTGTTTGGAGTGCTTGACAAATTTCACATTTTAAAATTTGAAGGGCATTGAGGTATTTTTCTTGTTTTTAATTTGTTTGAGCATTTTTCTTCAAGTTTGTTTGTAGGAGAATGATTAGGGGAGTGGTGAATCCTCCCATCTCCTTTTATTTTGCATTTTGATTGGTATAATGGATAGATTTAATTAATTTTGAAAATTTTCAAGTATATGGGGTTATAATGCCCAAATTTTCGAGAAATGCAGGAAATGTTAATTTTATGTGAAAAGTGTGTTGTTGGGTACATCTAGAGCCAAAGGGTATTTTCAGAAAATTGAAAGTGAAATTTTAAAATTTGAAGCTTTCATTGATGGAGAGTTTGGGAAATTTATGGTTTTTCAATGCAAAATAAAATGAGAAAAAATGAATGTTTTATATGTTTTATGATGAATTTTGATGTTCTAACGAAAGTTCCTTCCTGATTGATGGAAATAATGCTTGTGGAAAAATATTAGAAAAATTTGATAAAGTTAAATTTTGTGCATCATTTTTCGTGCCACTCGTTGTAGGGTGTGGTGATTGTTTTGGAATGTTTTGGCAAAGTAGTACTTCATGAAATGTGATATTATGCATTATGGAAAAGTGTTATTGAAATTTGGAAAGATTGTATTTTTGCATTGATTTTCATGCCACACTTGGTGAGTGCGAAGAGCCTAGGATTAAGGTACTAGAAAGGGTTATGGGAGTGGCTCCCAACGTGCCCCCAACCCAAAGTGGCAAGTAGGCTTATCATAGGTGGGGAATCATTTAATCAAGTGATAATTAATGAAACACAAGTAATAAAACTAATCAAGATAATGAATACCCCTTTCATGCCTTGAGTGCTCGTAAAGACTAAGGATGATTGGGAAGGCATGCCAGCTCAAGGAGCTTGGATCTTGCATGATCAAGTATCCTCATTTGTATGAGAGGAGAACTAGATTTTGCAAGGGTCATATCTTCGAGCACCGTGATGGCACTCAATAGCTATCTCTCTAGCATCCTACCCTAGTGTCTTGTGTGTGTGTGGGTGATTGGCTATTGGTGATTTGGCCCAATGACAATCCTTGTGATACCCTTGCAGTGAGTTATCCCATGGTTATGCTTTGGTGACTTTGCCCAAGGATGATGCTTTGTATGGCATTGATGATTTGGCCCAATGCAAAATTGTGATGTGATATTGGTGAATTTTCCTAATGAGATATTGTGTTGATCCTACTTGTATTTGAATTGTCTTGTGTTTGGAAGTGTTATATGACATGATTATGGAGTGTATTCTTTGTGTATGGCATGTGTGTAAGCCATCTCCCCATTTGTTTTGCATGAGTGTCGTGTTTGTGGCCCGTGTGACTATCTCCTAGCACGGTGGGAATGGATCATTTGATTCCATGAGGTCGAATCATGTGGTAACCATCGTTGGGGACCTGAGGTTCATGGATCGAGGAACAACATAGAATCTTGTAAAGTCAATTTTATTTCATGTTGATAGATGTATTTCTTTCATTTATGTTGTAATATATTGATTTGGAACCTCTCTTTGAAGATGATTTGGAAATCGTAAATGAAAAGAACATTTGGTTCATTTATGTTTCTCGGTGTTGGTGTCAGGCATGAAATTTTGTCATTTATTACCATGATTATGTTTAAGTGTTAATTCAAACATAGGAACATTTATTTTGGTGCTTAAAATGAACCTAACTATACAAATTCACAGTTGGGCGACCGTGTCCTATACTTAGGTGGCCCTGTCATGCACCTGTTTGAACCCAGGACCTCATAAATTGTCCTAACACTATTGGTGCAGCCTTGTGGAAGTAAAGGTGACCTGGTGGAAGTAGGGACAACCTAGTAGAAGTAGGGGCAGCCTAGTTTAACAGGCTTAAAAATCCCAAAATTCAAAATTTTCCCTAAGGCTATTGGGGCAGTCTGGTCCTATGTAGGGCGGCCTCGTTCCCATACAAATACCAAAGAGTGAATCCTCTCCACAAATGATGGTTGGGGGTTTTCTAATCCCTTTGACCTTTTCAAATATTTTTATGCCTTATACTTTTCCTGTTCCAACTGTTTTGGTCATCTGAAACCTTGAAACTTAGTCAAAATTTCTCTTTGAACTTGAGCTTTCCTTGCTTTTTCGAGACTCCGTTTTTGTGAATGAAATTTGTTCACCATAGTCCTAAGGTCTTGGTAGTGTTTTGACCTAGTTCTCAAGTGTCATCATTGAGGACTTACGTTATCTCCTGCATCAATTTACGTGCAACCTCCCGAGATCACCCAGTTGCCAAACTTAAGGTTGGGGAGATGCTTCTTCTAGTCTTGGGAAGTCTCGCAAAGGTTATAAGCCTTCATGGATCATCTTGTTAGTGTCCTCAACAATCCTCATATGTCATGGGGTGTTGTGGAGTAGCTCCTTCCCTTGAGTGATGCTGCTTTGTGATGGGATGTCTTAGGAAGCGTGAGGATGTCTAGAATTGAATTATTGTCATTCCATCTTGTGGCGAGTTGTGCCTCTTAGGTAGGCAACCTTTGGTGAAGGTTTTCCTTTGTGTTAGAGTGGTTTAGTGTGTCTAGATGTGGATTGGAGGTTGAGGAATCCTTCATCCTTCCCTAGAGTGGTGTTGTGAGAGAACACGATCATGGTCTAGTAAACGACCATCATGTAGGTGTTGTCCTGTCTCTCTCTCCCTTTCGTTTGTTCTTCGTGGTGGATTTATTCCATGAGTGGTTAGTCTTCCATTGTTGCCACCTTGCTTATTCAATGGTGAAGTGCCTTGTTGTATCTGGAATTGTGTCATTGTGACACTTGTGTGCATGTTATCGTGCAAGTGTGACATGCCATTGTTGCACTATTGGTGTTATCCTTGTTTCAAAAAAAAGTTGTTCTATTAGGTTTTGTTCTGAGCTTGTCAACTCAAGGCATTACACTTGGAGTATGTTCCTTATATGCTCCAAATGATTATAAAGAAAGAATAGATATCTGGTTATGTTTGAACTAACTTCAAGATATTCCATGGATTGTGGGGGGAGGTTTTAATATGGTGGAGTATAAAGAAGATAAAATTGATGGTTGGAAATGGGCTAAAAAGGAAATGAAAAATTCTTTTGGAACAAAATGAAAAATAGTCTAAAATTATTTGACCCTTTAAAAGGTCTGAAAGGGGAAAGCAAAAGCATTTGACTCACCTGGTGCAATTCTCATAAATGTACAAAAAGAGTTTATTGTAGATTGGATAGATTCTATACCAATAGAGAGTACTTCAGTTTTAAACAAATTGAAGGGAATTGTATTAAAGCCCACCCTTGCACACTTTCTAACCACCATCCTATTGAGGTTAAAATCCATATTCAAAACAGTGGAAATTTGAAAGAAATTAGAAAGAAAAATAATTTTAAGTTGAATATTGACTTGCTCAACTATGAGGATTGTAACAATGGCATCTTTACCATAACAAAAATCAATAGAGTTTTGTTAAAATATTATTCTCCTATTGACATATGGGAGATTAATGTTAATAGTTGGAAAGGTCTTTATCAAGTGATGGGGAAAAATCGAGCCCTTGATGATAGAAGAACTGAGAATGAACTTCAAGAGGAGCTTCTCTCCACTAAAGCTAATTTGCAAAATGACCCCTTCAATGAATTATTAAATGATAAGTTGGTTGGAGTTAAGCACAATCTAGGGAAGTTACAAACTAAAAAGATTCAAGGATTAAAAGTCAGAGCTAAGATGAATTGGCTAAAAAATGGGGACAAAGGCTCTAAAGTTTTCTTCAATTTGATTTTTTTTTAAATTTTGGAGAAGATTGTGGTTCTATTAGGGTAAACAATGTGTAGGTTGATGACTGGTTAAGCCAGCTTGAGGGGCGACTGGATGGGTGACCTCCGGGGCCGGACCAGTGCTTCACCTCTGAGCATCACCTAGATGCAATGAGTGCTAAGTGGACCATTCGATATCATGAGAGATGGGTTCTTGTTGAACCACTACTCATGAAACATGGGTCAATGAGTTTGACTCGAAACTACACGGTTGAATCCGATAGCAATATCATAATTTGACACGCTGTGGAAAAATACCTCCTACTTATCAATTGATGAGCTAAAGGGGCTCTATTATGAATGGTTCATAAGGCACAACACTTGCTGAAGGTTTTGCAAATGGGGTAACAACTCAAGCGGGCTTAACCTTGGAGAAAACTCCCAGTTAAGCGCGCTTGAGCTGGAGCAGTACTGGGATGGGTGACCTCCCGGGACGGACCAGTGCTTCACCTCTGTGAGCATCACCTAGATGCAATGAGTGCTAAGTGGACCATTCATATCATGAGAGATGGGTTCTTGTTGAACCACTACTCATGAAACATGGGTCAATGAGTTTGACTCAAAACTACATGCTGAATCCTAATAGCAATATCATAATTTGACACACTGTGGAAAAATACCTCCTACTTATCAAATCTTCAAGTGTTGATGGGCTTCCTGTCAAATTTATCAAAAACACATTGATTAGATCAATGAGGATCTTCTTTAGGTATATGAAGAAGCCTTCAACAAAAGCTCTTTGGGTAGCAATATGAATAAGGAGATCATCAAACTGTCGCCTAAAGGAGATAAATCCCAAATTAGGAATTGGAGGCCCATTACTCTTCTCAATGTTCCATACAAAATTTTAGCTAAAGTATTGGCTTTAACGCTGTTGGATATTCTCCAATCCTTTGTCAACAATACTTAAACTGGTTTTATTAAGAGTAGGTATATTCTAGAAAATCTTATTACCAATTGGGAGGCCATGGAGTGAGCTGAAACTACACATTAAGAGGTTGGCATGCTTCTGCTAGATTTTGAAAAAGACTATGATAGGGTAGAATGGTCCTTTGTCATGAAGTCTCTTGAAGCCTTTGGTTTCCCCATAAATTTTGTCAAATGGTGAAAGTTTTATTCAAAGATGTGATTGCCCAAGTGGACATAAATGGATCCCTTTTCGAGCCTTTTCAACTCCAGAGATCAATAAGGCAAGGTTGCCCATTAGCCCATGCTCTCTCTGTGGTCACTTTTGATGTTATATTTTACTTGCTGAGGGATATAAATTTTTAAGGTAAAATTAAGGTCTTACTCTCCCTAATAAGAGCTTTTGAATATCCAATTTGCAATATTTGTGAATCTTGAGGAAAACAACTTTGAGAACCTAATGAGCAAGTTGGAGTTATTTGTTAAGAGGCTTTTGTGGCAAAGTTGTTCAGGAGTAAATCCATTATGCTTAGTTGTAACTCTTTATCTCCTAATTGGTTCGGTAAATTTGATCTTCAATGGAATGGACCTACTCATCAAGTTAGATATTTAGGAATTTCTTTTGTAGTTTTCCCTTTCCGCAAGGCTATGTGAGACTAGATTAAAGGCAAGATTGAAAACAAAATTTCTAAATGGAATAGACAATACCTTTCATTAGTAGGTAGGGCTCAAATTTGTCAATTTTTTTGTCTTCCTACAATTGATACTTCAATTTGGTTGTTCTGTGGTTATCTAAGCAAATGATATTAATAAATATATTGGAAATTTCCTACGGTCTGATGGTAAAGGTAAGAAAAAAGAGAACTACTATGACATGGGAATGGTGTTGTTTAGACAAAATTAGTGGAGGGCTTGGATTGAAAGACCTGAAATTGCAAAGGATTTCATTGGTTGTTAAATGTATTATTAAATCTTTCAGTGGCAATGAGCCGTGGAAGGTGCTTGTGATGAATATTGTTCAATTGGCAGTCCCTAAACATGCCAAATCCTGGAAACTCCTGCATCCTCACGACTCCTACTTTGACAATTTTCAATATCCCCCTTTGGCTCTAATGTGTTCAAGAGTATCGGGAAGGCTTGGTAAATGGTTAGGAATTTGATTAAAGGAAGCAAAGCATATAATAAAAAAAGGAAACAAGATTCATAATTTCAGATCAGTGTAGTGGAATCTTCAATGGAAAAACAAGCCAATAGCCCTCTTACAAGGTTGCTCGTCTAAGAACTGAGATAGTAGAGGTGATTTTTTTTTAGAAAATTATGAGTAACAATCAGTTCAAGGCTTGGGCCTCTCAGTGCCAAGTATAGTTTCCCTCACACTCAAAGAAGAATATACTCAATCTTGAGAAGTGCCTGTAAGAACATTCAACTTCCTATCCAGCTCAGTTTTGAAACTGAAAAATATGACATGTAGAGGGAAAATGACGCTGTCCTCCATAAAATGAATTCCAAAAAGATTTACAGCTCTCTGCCTAACTCCCAGAAGATTATCAAGCACCCTAATGACTGCTGGCTTTTGAACCTAAAGCATGAGCATTGGTTAAAAAAAATTAAGCCCTCTTGGTCATATGCTATCGAGCCAAAGAAAGCCAGTTTTAAATGGTTGCTTTTGTTCAAAAAACTCCCAATTAGATTGAACCATAACCCACCTGTTAGCAATCTTTGTTCTATTTTTAGAATTCCTGAAACCATTAATCATATTTTTTTTTACTGTTTTTGCCATAAAAAAAAAATTGGAACTTCTTTTTTCCTTGGATGAATGGGGCTGTAAAAATAACTTTTCTTGGCAAGAAATTTTATTTGGATATGCTAAAGGGTTAAGTAAAAACTTAAATCTTTTTTGGTTGATCTTATTCACTAATATTCTCTGGTTATTATGGAAAGCAAGAAATGATGACTGCTTCCAAGATAGGATGAGACAGTTTACTGAGTCTTCCAAGAGACTCGTCTTTCACTCTATTGCCATGCAAGTTACATTAACTCTGGAGGTGTCCACGGGGAAATTGGAGTTCTTAGACACAGATGAAGTCAATGTCACAAAGTCTGAAATGAAAACAACAAAGTTTTGGCCTTATGCCAAGGAGGAGGATGAAAAACTCGTGAAGAATTACATGGAGTTTCAGAAAAGGTACAACAAAAATTATAATTACGAAAAGGTGTTAGAAGATATGGGTCTCAAAGACAAGCATAGTGATACAGAAAATGACTGTGGACTGGAAGTGGTGAGATCAAATGAAAATGTTTCTGAGATCAATCCTCCCATTGGAATTTATGGTGTGAACAAATACAGTGAAAGCTGGAACATTTAGACTGTTGGTTTTGTCTTTAATCTTCCATATCGGAATTACCATATAATCTCTCTTGGAACTGTGTTGGTCTGTGACCATTACGACATTCGTTACTCATTCTGAGCTTCCTGGTTTTTTAACTTGCTTCTGTTTCGGTAATCTATAATCAATTAAAAAAAAAAAAAACAGAAGGCTGAGAATGGAGACTATCGTGATCAAAGAAATTGGGAAAATACTTCCTAGCTGATTTACCCAACTGAAAAGTTGAGGCAACTCTTCATTTTTATTCGTCTGTTCTTGGAGGCAGGGCTATAAATATATAAATACAATATCCAGGACAGTTACAATACGGTAATATAACTTAGTGTCTTACTACCCATGCTACTCCGAAGATTGGCGCCCAAGTGTAGGTGATAAGCCGCGGATTGATACGGCCGGGTATATTACCAATCTATTTCATGAAACTGAAATCTATTGATATAAAATGTGAGCAAAATATGAACATATACGGTACAGTGGAAAGCCCGCTTGTTCCCACAAAGGGCTCTCAGACACCAAAGGTGACCTTTAATGCCACATTTAAATTGTACCTTTCACTCTTTGAAATCACAAAGCAACTTGGACCATATTACACAATCATCGGCCGGAAATTTTCAAACCAAGATAAACCAAAAAATTGGAGAAAATCACTAGTATTTGCTCTGCTAACCTTTTACAATAGTGCTATGCATTTACGGTCAATTTTGAAGGTGTATACATAAAGTATGAAAATGACTATTTACATTACTTAAGCTGCCATATGGCTACTGTCTTTACTTTAGGATTTGACCCGACTACTATTAATACAAACAATGGCTTCTCAAATCATCCCTTTCTTATAAAGAGATTTTCCCATATAAATCTCCACTACGAGTAACATTCTCGGGAAGTAAAGAATGGATCGGTACAGCATTGATATCCCCTTCAATATTTAAAAATTTTAAGAGACGAATTTCTTTGAATTCTACGACATAATAGTTTTAGGTTTTAGCATCTTGGATGGGTGAGGCTCTTCACCCATCATTAGATAGAAAATTAGCTTTTATGAAGTTTACGTGTAAATAGCCTACAAAAAAAAAACAATTTTTTCTATTTTTTTTGCAAGTTCAAGTTATTTCTACTGGTTGCACTTCCATTGACATATTCTGGTCATAAGTGCACCCTTAAATATTTTTTTTTCTTTCAAAATTTAAATTTTTTGCATAAAATCTTTTCACCCAGTAATTCTAGCATCGAGATGAATAGTAAGAATTAATTCAGTTCAATTATACTGTACTGATCACAACTTGCCTTCAAAGGATCCTATTAGTGGAACCTTCATTAAAATGAAAGGATAGAATAAATATGCCAATGAAAAATGGAGGGCTCAAATTTTTACTCTACAAATAAACAGAGCACAGCCATCTTCACCAAAATCAAATAGAGAATATGAAGAATTACAAAAACTCGGTACAATTTTCCCCTCTGTAGCACACAACACAAACAATTAATACAGAGGATAATGTTGGGCAAATAAAATATGGCAGGTAATGTCGGGCCAATATAATTACCTCTGACAAACCGGTATAAATAAACAGCAAGACATGATATTGCAGAGTTCCTCATCCAGAAATGGCAGAGGACCAGCTAACATCGCAGACAATAAAAGCAATCCAAAATACAAACCAAAATGCCAATCAAATAACAGGTAGACCATGACAGCATTATATCTCAGCAACTGGACCTGCTCCTCGTTTGATAGAAGCAGTCTTGATGAGATGATTATAACTTCCTTTTTCCTTGAAAAGCTGGGCAAAGTGATGCTTGCAATACAGTATACCTTCTAGCGCAGCATAATTTGAAGGGGTGATCGAACAACCCCCATGAGAGCACTTGAAACAGGACTTGTGGTACGATGAACCTTCAACAGTGACCTGACATGCAAGGAATGAATATACCATAAGAAAATAGATGAGCAAAGTGACTATTAAGTTCGTAATGATGTGTTCAATATAATATAAAAGACAATTCTCTCTCGGCCTTGAGGTGAAAACAACTAGCTACAGAACATCACTTTGACACATTTGTAGCTTGAAAGCGAGCATCTACGCCCAACAAATGCTAGTTGATGATTTTGGATTTTAATTCAGCATGTCATGCACCAATTATAATGATAAAGTGATTCTTAAAATCTTTTGCAGATGGAAACCCAACTCTCTTAAAGTGGTCTACCTCTAATTTGAGATGGTTGCTAATGTGTTCGAGCTGTTCCACTACGCCGTTCATTCATTGCTAATTATTGTGCACTTACAAATGTAGATTGTGGAATCAAATATAAACTCTCAAGCTTCCTAATGTAAGTCATCCGGATAATTCATCAGGGTTCTAGCTGGCAAAAGGAGGAATTCCACCTCCAAAGAACACAACCTCGATAATTTCTTTCCTGAGAATTTTATTTCACTCAACTGTTAAGGATGGCATGCTACAGCCAATTCAAATAGGAAGATCAAAACGCTAGATAATATAGTTGGGGGTTTCTTAGCTTGTTTTATGCCAATTGCTTGATTGGTCCTTTATCTGTTCTTTTGACTGATGCCTCTGTACTTCCCGAAAAAAATTGAATTAATGTTCATAGAATAAATCGAACAATCGACAACGGACAAGAAACCAACTAATTTGAGTACTATTAGCTTTTTTTCCTGTTTTCATTTGGAGGCTTAATAGATTCAAACGAAGAAAGCTATCAACAAAAGGATTAGAGGCTTCGTCAATTCTTTACCTTCTCAAGAGGGTAGGCTGTTTTCCCACAGGTGGCACATTTGTCTTGGGTGCCAGAGAACATGGTAGAAATCCTGCTAGGAGATCTCGTCTGTAAAAGAACACTTTCATGAATTAGAACTTGGATCATTTCATTCACAAATTGCATAATGCAACCGAAATATTCCCCAGTGTGAATTAAATGAAATCGTTTTCATCAAAGAATCACCGTCTTCAAATGCATATTTCTATCTTTTCCCCTAATTTATTTAAGGATTCCTTTAGCATGTTAGTTACATATCGTACTTTGTCCGCCTATGTTGATTGCTTTTGATCACCTGAAGCCATTTACTGAGATTTCCTTTTCTTTTTAATCTTAGCTTTAACAAACGTGACAAGAATAATACGAATAAAATTATAGTACTTCTATATTATTCCAAAGACTTCCAATACTTCAAACTCTGGAAATAATTCTCCAAGACAAGATAGAAAAAAAAATACCATCTCAGGTTGAAGTTTGTCCAATGCTTTGCTTGATTTTGCTGTCATAAAAAAGTCGCAAAGTTAATGAAAAGCCCACAATAGGAATCAAAAGATTGAAAATAAACAACTATGCCAACATTATCATAATACTTATCGCCGGAGAGAGAAAAACATATGACATAGGTCTGTTACAGAATTAAGTATTGTTAGGATAGATCTCTCACGGGACTGAAAGTTCTTGGTGTAGTTCCCGGACTCTCTGAAAAGCTGTTCAAAGTGAGGCTTGCAATAAAGAACTCCCTCCATTGATGAGTAACTACTCAACTGCCAAGAAAACGAATTGTCAAAAAAAAGCAGCAGGTAAATTCACAAGCAAATATCATATAAAAAAGTTAATGTTCTCCTTCACTATGAAAGTGTTACAGAGGGACGGTCCAAGCAGTATTATGCGAAGTTCCAATTTTAGCCTGTTTTACCCCTTGTACATATGCGATACGCCGATAACAGAGTCCTAACCATTTGAATTGAGGGACAGAAAAATGGAACTAAAACTGATTCCCAGATACCTACACGCATTTAGCGGGGGAGAATTTAGTTGAAGACAGAAAACATTCTCAGCTATTAGCTACTTAGCAGAAAGCCGGGCAGCAGTTCTAGAGTAACGATTCACTTGGCTAATTGTAATCAGACCAAGAGTCTATGTATCTAACATGTAACATGTACCAATTATCACCAATGCGCTGGCATACAATGATCAAAGCTAAAGTTAGTGAAATTTTCATTTTGAGTTGTTGAGCTATTGATGCTCAAGGTTCAAAGAAGCCAAGCTTATTAGGATGCCGAGTTCAAAGCTTGGCTGCAGAGAAATTTTCCAGAAGAGGATACACAGAATCTGGAGACAAGGAGTTGCGATTAATTGCAGGAAAAATCAGTTGATAAAATCCAAAATAGTCTTACCTATAAATACACCACAAAGGATTTTCCCTACCCAACAGGCCATCCACTCAAAAAAGAAGACTTCAGATATTCACCCTTATAGAAGAACTCTAGAACAACTTTTTCCAAGAGGAAACACTCGTGTGTCTTTTATATTTATGATACAACATTTCACAATAGAAAGCATGCTTGCTGAATGGAAAACCTTCTCTTGATGGCCAAAACCCCGCTTTGGTACGAAATAAAGAAGTGATTAATAGAAAAGAATGCTTGCTGAATGGAATACCTTCTCTTGATGGACAAAAACCAACTTTCATAGGAAATAAAGTTAGTGATTAATGGGTCTCTAAATTCATTGATAAAAAAAACGACACTAGTTGTGGACCTAAAGTTACTGTTACCTCCAAGTTACAGACATGATTTTAGACATGTTACAAATCTTAAAACAAAATAAACCCACAAAATAGAATGCACCAGTACTACTACAGGTTACTGGCATTGGGCTATGGGTAAGTATATTGTCTTATGCATTAGTCTCCGAAAGCAATAATTGGCTAATGTCTACAAATAATGAATTTACAATCTCACATAAGAATTTAGCACTATTTAGCCTGCCAGGCTCAATCCCGAGCAAGCATGTTCCCACGTTTAAGACAACACCAAATCAATTAGGGCAACCCACTTGCATGGTACACAGACGTGAGACCATTAGCTCTTTAGAGTTCCCAGTCTACGGTAATTACGCGGGTCACTGGTATTGCTTGCAAGCAACCGGCACATATCAACATCCAGGAGATCTTGGAATCGCCTGGTAGCTCAGCATGGAACCGTGGAGCACTTCGGACAGACAGGTAAAAATAATGATAATTATATTTAAGCTTGGATCCATATAAATAAATATTATTATTATTTTTACATCATACACTCAAGAACATCATTTTGCAGAGCATAGGTATTTTTTTAAAGTCTATTATCTATGTTACTATTTTTACAGGCCACGCGATAGTTTTTCTGAGCCACATTATCTTACCTTCTGCTTTGAACTTAAATAGAATAATGTGTAGCATGTGTTTGTGTCCTGGGCCTCATCATTTCATAATCAAAATGACAAAATTAATTGCTATGTGTGGCAGATGAGGTTGAGGAATTTAAAGATAAAATTGATGGTAATTTTTTATATAACTGCCAAGCACAAATTTGGTAAATATGAACCTATCCAAAAAAAATTATCTGACTGTTCAGCTTAAAACTAGTTCATATCAGTTCCAGTGTGAAAAGGGAAGGTGGAAAAGGTCAAAAGAGACATGGAAAGAGAGAGTTTGTGACTTTTGCTCATCTGAAACAATAAAATCAGAAAAACACTTAATTTTATATTGGGACACAAAGAAGAACTTCGGGACTATATATGCCAGTATTAACTTTGGGACCATATATGCCAGTATTTGGGCTAATGCTGATCTATACACAAATTTTTTTTTTGAAGAAACTGTTGAGAAAGTTGGAGAACTCATTTTATCTTCGTGAATAAAAGAAGAAATGAAAGAGGGAAGACTTGATTGACATGACCAGCTGTTCCATAGACAATTAATAACCTCATAAATGTTAAAGTTATTCTATTCTATTCTATACTGTTCAGTAGGTCTAGACCTCTACCGTTTAAGATTTGAACCTGTGCCCTCTTGCTCGGCTACGTCTACAGCTATATCCCCTCATGATTTGAACCTGTTCTCCCTTACTCAGCTAGGATTACAACTCTATCCCCCTCGGGATTTTAACCTAGCCCTCTTACTCAGCTAGGTATAAAACCCTCTCCTCCCCGGGATTTTAACCTGTGCCCTCCTACCCAGCTAGGTATAGAACCCTATCTCCTTCTTGAATTTAAACCTGAGTCCTCCTCTGTGGCGAACACACACCTTCGCCATAATGCGAACAGAGTTCCAGGACTAGATAACGCTTAAAAGCAGTTAAGGCAACTTAAATGGGAGCTACATTTCTGATGACCGTTCCAGAAATGGTCGCCTATTAACAGGTGTTGCAAAAAAACGAGGAAGGTTTTAACTGAACAAAGACACCAGAGAAACATATTGTGGGTGTCCGAACGTCGTCAAAAGGCAACCGAAATCATCAAAGAAAAGATTAAATCTGACGTTTTTTTAAAAAAAAAAAAATGCAAATCCTATCCAGGAGAGTGACTATAACTATTGGATTCCAAATTCGCCACATTTTGAACCATAATTAACATAAATGACTTCAAGCTTCTGCAATCCATATAATTAGAAAGAGAATCTGTTAAACAAATTGTGACACTCTTCCAATTTTTTTGTTCTACAAAATCTTCCTGAAGCGCTTTTGTAAAAGCATTCATTTTTTAGCCCCTTTTCAATTTTTTGGCCAAAGAAATTCTTCCTGAAGCTCTTTATGCCAACAAAAATAATAACATTATTAATCGAACATTGCTAAAGCCAGCATATGAAATTTTAAAAGATGAAATAGACATTTGAGCCCCAAAACTTGAAACAGATCCAAAAGAAACAACAGAATATATTTTTCTTTTACAATGCGCTAATGATCGAATAAAATAAGAAAAAAATTACCTTAAGCGTTCCTTTGCAATGATTGCACCTGAAACAAGCCTTGTGATAAAAAACCCCATCGGCAGACAGTTGATCTATAAAATAAACCGTCTTTTCACACACTTTGCACTTATTCTGCGTCCCGCTGAAGGCCATGACAACGATCCGAGCCTTCGAAGACTTTTTGCGCTAAATAACAACTCTTTCTAAACGAACATAAAAATATTTTCGTCACAGAATCAACATAAACGCTAATTTTTCAGACAGCTTTAAGTTTTAGACTATTTGGCTCCACAAACAACCATATGAATTGTTCAAGCCCTAAACGCGTGGACTCCAGCTCAAAATGACGAGATTTTTTTAATTTTCGTTCCAAAGCACAAGATCTACAATCTCTGGCCACTCTTCTCCAACAAATCAGTCAATGTGCAGAAAAAATCCGTTCTGCCACAAAATATATAAGAATTTATGAAAATTTATTCGCTCTTTATATGGTTTCCGACGATCTAGCGCTTCGAACGTGAAGACGCTATGGCCTGGTCGTTTCACGGGGGAAATCGATGAAATTTGGATTGAAAAAGATCGATATGTTGGCCGCTAACTTGCCGGAAGCCAAGATCACGATACTTCTGACCCGAAACGCGAATTTCCAATCAAAATGTGGAAAAACAAGGCCGTTCTGCGGTGGTTTTGATGCACAAATTACGAGTATTAATTAAAAGGAAAAAATCTTATCGGAACGAAAAACTAAAAGACAGGTCCATGTGCGCTTCGGATCCAATCCAATAATATGGAAGTTAATCTGTGGCGTTAAGTATATTCCCTTGTTGATACGTTGCTGATATGCTCCAACAATATAGGAAGTAATCTGGACCGTTGAGTATGCACTTAGGACATTAAAATGTGATAATATTATGTCGCGGAAAGCGACTTAGAGAGAGAATATAAATAATACATTTGTAGAGAGACAAATACGCGGGGGAGCGGGGAGCGGTATGCACGATAAGAGAATATCTCGTTGTGCTGAAAAAGATGCTTTCTTTGACGGTCACGATTATGACACGTGTCACTGAACCATAGATTAGTAACTAGCGCGGTGCAGGTAATCATTATCTTTAGAAAAAGTTGGGTTGGGTATGTGTTGGAAACTCTATGAGTGAAATTTGCATATGCACATATCATTTATGCTAAAAATTGATAGACCTAATTTTAAGCAAAGTGTTTTTTTGTTTTGTTTTTCTAATTAATTGCACACATTATTATTCATTCATCACTTACCATTATATAAATTATAAGTAACATTTGTATTTAAATGAGGTTCAAGAATTACTTCAATAGAAAATTATATGTATGTTAATATGTTAGAGACTAGGTGTTTGCATGGGTGTCTATAGATTAAACAATTAATAATTAGGGTAGGTTCCCATGCGCACTGCTTAGGTTATTAGATTTTTTTCTTATATTTAAACAGTCATCTTAAGTTTGTTTTTATAGTATTAATAATGATTTGTGCACTAAATAAATGGAAAAAAATTGAAAGAAAATATTAAAAAAAGAGGGAAAGAAATTTGTGGAGCCATGTGGACTTTTAGCAAATATAGAGTTGCTCTTATTTCCAACCCCCTTTTTTTCACAACTTATTTTCAATTCCAAAGCAGTTGCTCTATGAAAATAAGAAAAGATTCCAAATTATCCTATTCTCATAAATAAAATTTTCATGGGGACACTCTAGGGGAGAGGGGCCAGTGCAGGATCCACAATAGTGTGCAGTCAAGAGTACTAGAATGAATTAATATTATATTTTGTATATATTTACATATGAGTACTAAAATGAAGTAATATTATATCTTGTATATATTTATTTCACATATTAGTCAAAATATTGCCAAATATGCCACATTATGGGATCAATAGTTATTCACTTCAAAACTTATAGTCCTCAAGTAAAGAAAACATAAATACATTCATGAACAAGTGAAATACTCAAACAAATTATCATAACTATCCACTATAACCTCATGTCCCCATGCAGCTACTTAACTCCATT